>OX638135.1:69069332-69294332 GCA_951804985.1 Dryomyza anilis
CTGCCCACTTTTACAACACTGCTCTTAACAGGTCAGGAGAAGAGCTGTAAATGTAATGACTACTAAACGATTATGATTCTTAGTGCTCAGGCAAAATTTTGTTCATAAATGGAATGAACGTCGTTAATTGCGACATCGTTCATAAAAAATATGGAAAAAAATCATTCTATTTATGAACTATTCTTCGTATATACGAATTGCACAATTTGAGCGAAATTGATATAATAAACGCATTCATAATTGTTATGAATTGCGTTCATTGAGGTATTCATATTAATTTTTTGAGTCAAAGCAGCGCAACCTCCACGTCACGTGCAATTCAGCCGAGCATAAAGGCGATACTTAAAAAATAAAAACTAGTCCACCAAAAGGAGAATAGAAAATACAACACAAAGTAGATAGGTAGGTATTTGAGTATGTGTGACATGCAACTTTTGACAATTCTATAAATAGATATTTTTATTTTACTGACGCGTCATGCTGCATGACGCGCAGTGGTTATTTCGCATGACGCGCAGTTGTTATGCCGCATGATGCGCAGTGATTATTTTGACAACTTATCGCGACGCGTCGATAGTCGATGATAGTAGATCCAGTTCTTAGTTTTTATTATTGCTATGTCATTTCGTACAAATATACCGAATCGTTTCTTTTAATGTTTACAACTCCAAAGAAACGTACACCGCTGGTACTTAACATCACGCAACAACAAACAGCAGCAATAGTCATCATCAGTAAGAGTAGATATAAAATAAAATGTAAGTAGTTAAAAAAATAAATAAATTAAAAGATTAAAATAAAATAAAAAAAGGAAAATAAAAAATAAACAAATACAAAAAAATAAAAAAAATAGTTTTATTTTTAAATGGTTTAAAGTTCATAAATACCATGAATTTTTTCATAAATATTATGAACTTTTTCATTACGGTTTTATGAACGATATTAAATTGGATGAATTTGTTCATTGGTTGAGTATTCAATAGGATAAATTATTATTTTAATCGGAAAATACCATTAAATACTAGAAAATACCATGACATTGCCATTGAGTTTATATGAACATTTTTATTGACTATTGACCAATTTTAATGGGATTTGAGCGAATTTTTGTCTGGGTGTAATAATGAAAAATTCATTATATTGATAAACATATTCATAAATAGTATGAACTTTTTTCTGTGTAGTCGTAAACATAAATTTTGACTACTTAAAAAGAAACAAAAACTAGTACTCGGAATACTTTTTTTATTTCATTTCATATTTTATTTCGTCTATGGATTTAATCCTTACAGACTAGCAAACATCTTAATACTAATAAAAAATTCAATTATAAATATTAAATAACAAATTCTTAAATACTAGTTAAAAAAATAAATAAATTAAAAGATTAAAATAAAATAAAAAAGTAAAAAAATAAAAAAAAAATACAAAAAAATAGTTTTATTTTTAAATGGTTTGAAGTTCATAAATACCATGAATTTTTTCATAAATATTATGAAAGCGTTCATCAATATTATGAACTTTTTCATTACGTTTTTATGAACGATTCATAAATTGGATGAATTTGTTCATTGGTTGAGTAATAATGAAAAATTCATTATATTGATAAACATATTCATAAATAGTATGAACTTTTTTTCTCTGTAGTCTTAAACATAAATTTTGACTACTTAAAAAAAAACAAAAACTAGTAATCGGAATACTTTTTTTATTTCATTTCATATTTTATTTCGTCTATGGATTTAATCCTTACAGACTAGCAAACATCTTAATACTAATAAAAAATTCTACTATAAATATTAAATAACAAATTCTTAAATACTAGTTTGGGAAGCGATTCAGCACTTTTTAGATTTAACAACAAACAACGTGCATTATATGATGGTATCGGTTCCTCAAAATTTAGAGAATAAAGAGCAAACTTTAAAAATTTCTTTTGAATATGTTCCAACCGATTGGAATGAACCGCAAAACATGGATTCCAAATGAAAGTAGCATATTCCAATTTAGATCTTACAAAAGATGTATATAACAATTTATGTGTATACGGATCAGTAAATAGTGAACTATTACGTCTCACAAATGCAAACATAGCATAAGATTTAGGTATAATGTAATTGAGATGTGCTACAAAAGTAAATCTCGAATCAAATAATACACCCAAATCTAATATTTCAGAAGTAGTTTTTAAAAATGTGTCACCAAGAGAATATTTAGATATAATGAGGTTATGCAATTTACTAAAACTTACATGAAAACATTTGTTAAGATTTAATGATAGCTTATTGCGTTTACACCACAAGAAAACATTATTTATATCACACTGTAAGTTTTGAGATCTGTAGCATTTTTATACCCTACACTAAGAGTGAAAGGGTATATTCAGTTTGGTACGCCGTTTGTAACACCCAGAAGGAAGCATCTCCGGTATGGAAAAGTATATATATTCTTGATCAGCATGACCTCCTGAGTCGATTTAGCGATGTCCGTCTGTCCGTCTGTCTGTCTGTCTGTATGTCTGTTGAAAACCCTACTACTTTTAAAATTGAAGAGCTAGATAAATGAAACTTATAACTTAGATTACTAATATACCTACGCTGTATGTGCGAGATCGGTCCATTGTGACCTATGATCCGACCACTTATGTTCAAATACCTCATAAAATGTACATATAAAGATCAATTTTTATGTATACGTGCTTAGGTAAACTTTTTTGGTCAAATATATATTGACATCATGCTCAAATACATGGTAATAATGTTTTCCGGCGAAAAGACTTGTGTTTCACAAAAAAAAAAATCGAAATTCGGTACACCTACCCATTTGTAAATATGGGTATCAAATGAATGGAAATTCTTCAGCGATTGAATGTTTGTAGTTATTTTCAGGATTCGTATACCCTGGTGACCTATATATCACTTTGAATGGTAACCACACATATGTGTAGGGTATTTATAGTCGGCTTAGGCCGACTATAATTTTGATAATCCTAACTATCATAATTACACCTACTTTAAAATTTCCCATGTAATCTAACCTTCCCAACTGGTTTATTTTCAAAAATATTGTCAAATCATCTGCATATATAAGAAATTGTGATTTTGTAATATAACTACCAATATCATTCATAAAAAGTATGAAAAACAGTGGCCCCAAAATACTTCCTTGTGGGACCCCTGATGTTGCAATAAAAGAAACTGAAACAGAATTTTCTATTTCGACGAAGCATATTCTATTAGTAAGATAGGACTTAATCCATTTCAAAAAAATTGAATGAAATCCTAGAGCAGTATGAGATACTTTATCAAACGCTTTTGAAATATCGGTATATATAGTATCAACTTGATATCCACATTCAAATGCTGTTACGCAGTAATTTGAAAAAACAGCCAGATTTGTTAAGTAGAGCGACCATTAACAAAACCATGTTGGTTCGGGTGAATTAACCTTTTAACAGTAAATACGACTTTGTCTCTAACATTATTTTCAAATAATTTCGAGACATTGGAGAGTTTAGAAATAGGCCTATAATTAGCAACATCATTTTTCCTGCCAGACTTATGAATTGGAGTAATTGCAGCAATTTTCCATTTATCAATGAATTCACCAGATTTTAGCGATATATTAAATATTAAAGTCAAAGGCTTACAGATTGAAGAGATACATTTCGTCAATAGAAAAGAGAACAAATTATCAATATCACATTTTAGTGAATTTTTTAAATTACAAATACCACGCATAATGTCATCATCAGTTAAAATTAAGGATCCAAAATCAATGACAGATTCAATATTATTTAATATTATGGAATCATACCATTGACTTTCGGGTTCAAAATTAGATTTAAAATAGTCAGCAAACAAGTTTACAGTAGCAAAAATTGAATTTGAAATATTATCATTATAATGTATACTTGATGGAATATTAGAGCATGTTTTTTTTACTTAATATAATGCCAAGATGATTTTGGATTATTTTTTTTTTATTTTTTTCACATTCTAAGATATACTGCTTGTATAAAAATTTATCTAAAAAATGCAAATGTAATGCACGTATTTATCCTTATAACCATTGTTGTTCTTATCTTTAAAATTCTTATAGAATTTATATCTTAAATTCTTTAAAGTCTTTTAGCCTTTAGTGTACCATGGTAACTTATAAACCTTATTGAAATGTGTTTTAAACCAAACTCATTAATTTTATCAACAAATAGCTTATAACAAATTGACGTATCTGTAAAATCAAATAAATTTGACCAATCAACATCATCAATAAAATTATTTAAATGATTAAAATTACTCAAATTATAATTAAATTTAATAGAATTATTTGAACGTGAAATTTTTAAATATTCAAAAAATTCAACTTCCAGAGCCAAAGGTACATGATGCATATCTGAGGGCATAAATGGAAAAACAGATTTATTAATTTTAAACTGTATTTCAGAACTTACAAAAATTAAGTCCAGTATTCTATTAAGAACATTGGTAAAATGATTTATTTGACCAAAACCAACACTTAAAAATGAGTCAATTAAATAAATCTCATTGGATCTATTAACATTACTTGGTATTAAGAATAGATCATTATTGTAAAATGACCAAGCTATTTTACTCAGATTAAAATCTAGATAATAGATTTTTAAAGATTTGTAAGCACTTTGAGTAAGTACCTTATTAACTTTACTCAATTCATTTGATGATGTTTCTGTATGAACCGAAAAGGGCGAATTTTAACATCAGATTGCAACAACGTGGGCTTCAACAACTCATTATAAAATGAGAGTGTAATTCCCAATTTAAAATTGACACTTTTTAAATTAGTTAAGTCTGCATCTTTTTTAACTAATTTATAGCATGCTAGATGATGTTTAGACGCGGTAGCTCAGTGGTTAGTGCGTTGGACTGCGAGCCAAAAGGTCCCCGGTTCAAGCCTGGACTGGGGCTAACAACATCTTTTCATAGAAACATTGTGCAACAGCATGTGATGCAGATGAAGCAAAACCGGTTTTTGGTTTCGTAACAACATTGTTATTGCGAGAGAGTTTAGGCACTTGCACATTTTTTTTGTGCTTCGTTCCAAAAAGTCACAAAATTTGCTTTTAAGTTCATGCACCTCATTTACCAAATTTGATATAATTAATATTAAATTTGATGATGCATTTAAACAATTATTGTAATTAAATCCAATGTTTTTATTTTTAGCACAGATGTCGAACACATTTTCGTCATCAATTTGAGTGCATAATTTATAAATTTTGTTTTGGCATATTTTACACGATATCGCTCAATCAGTTGAAATACTATTAAAGCAAATAGAACACTGCGAATTCGACGGCGGAAGCATAGTACTTGCTTGATGCACTATCACAAGAAGACTGATTACTTTCACAAATTTTTAGAATAGTTTCAGATTATTTGTAAATAATCAAAAAAAGTTTATATATAATTTTTAGATTATTTTTTGATTATTTTCAAATATTTTTCAGAATATTTTTTTATTATTTGAAAACTACCAAAAAAATTAATAACAAAGGTTTGACGAAGTTAGTAAGAGGTTTGAAAGTAATAGTCGGTCTAAGACGACTATAAATACAAATGAGACAATATGAGAAAATGTGTGGGTACCATTTAAAGTGGTGCATACCTGCTATGCTTCTTTCTGGGTGTTACAAACGGGGTTTAAAATTATTTTCAAATAATCAAAAAATAATCTAAAATATAGAAACAATAAAAAAAGTAGTCGGATTGGTTTTTTTATGAATGGTGAAGTTGAGTTTATGATAGAGATAAACGAAAAAAAATAGTGTAAATTCAGTAGATGAACTCACCGTTGTTCCAATAAGTCAAATGGGTCGGATGATTTAGTGTCATATATCCGCGTCTTGGAACACGGCAGGCTAATGATTCAATCCGATCGAATATACGCGGACACCTATCATGTACAGATGCACTCCCTTTTCTAGGAAAAGCGAGTAGACAAAAAACGAGATATTCTGAAATGGTGGGCATAACAATAACTAAATAAAACCACTCTTGTTCGAGCTTTCTAAAGTGGTTTTTGCTATACGAGCCACACAAGTATGTGTGGAAAGACTTTTCTCAGGAGTAAAATTTATAAAAAACCTACTAAGAAATCGGTTTGATTCAAACATGCTAAATTGCATAATTCTTTTAAAATCGAACCACAATCGCTGATTTTTTTTTTACGCCGTTACACATAAAGAAAACAAAGTTCAAAAATTTACGCTTTAAAATTAGGTATACCAAAGGTGTAGGGTATTCGACCGGGCACGACCGACTATAAAAGTCCGTCCCATGTGACCGAACTTACCCATGTGATTTAACTTTCCCAACTCGTTGGTGAATGAATTTGTTTCAGTACCGCCAGTCACTGTTAATACCAGATAGTGGCTGTTTGTGAAATATCCCATTAATCCGTACACTCAAAGAAATCTGATTTAGGAGTAGTTAATTTGCTACATTTATTTCAGTTAATTTACTCATTTTTTCAAATAAAAACACTAATGCGTCTGTAAAAATAAACATCTGACGTGTTTTTCATATAAATATGTTATTTTACACAAACGAACTGTTTTGACAAGAATCCCACTTTTAAAATGGTAAATTTACATATTCTGCAATGTTTTGTATATGAACACATTAAAGTGTGTAAAAATTACGTCTAGCACACACACATATATGTGTAACAAGATCATTTACTTACGCGAACGCTCTTGTTTGCGCCATTTTTAAAGAATCTACAGAAAAGAAAACTTGCATATCTTAAATAAAATAAATATGCAAGGGGCGGATTGTTTGTGAATGTGATTATAATTTGTGTGCAATTGAAATGACATCTCCCAAGATGTATATTCATGTTTGCGGACATTCGTTAAACAGTTGTGAACTTTTTCATTTTGTGTACAGTATTTTTTTCATATTTGCTGAATCCGCCCCGTTGAGGTAATATAAAGTTTTCTAATAATATTTAACCTTAAAAAACTACACGTTCTGTTGTGCTTTTTTTAACACACATTATGTCCTTTTTTATACTCATAAAATTGTATTTTGACACTATATTACTTGTTTTACATACTTTTATGTGTAAATTTTATTTTAACACATTCGTTGGAATTTACTACAATAATAACAGGATCCGGTTTCCTACATTTATTATAGTAATTTTTTCATAAAGTGTAATTCAAAGAGCTCAAAATAGGAACAATAGATGGAAATAAAATAATTAAATATAAGTAAAAAATGTCTTATAAAAAATAATAGTTAAATTTATAATTATATAATATAAATTATATTGTGTACCAAAAATTATTAGCACTAAATTTACGTTTTTACATTAATATGATCATGTATGTTTACATGATAATAAAATGTATATATATATATATATATATATATATATATATATATATATATATATATATATATATATATATATATATATATATAAATATAAAAATAAAAATAAAAATAAAATGGACCACTGAAATAAGTAAATTTAGTGCTAATAATATGTTTACACAATATAATTTTTTCCCTTTTTTTAAATTACATTTTATTTATATTATATAATTATAAATTTAACTATAATTTTTTATAAGACATATTTTACTTATATTTAATAATTTTATTTTCATCTATTGTTTTGAGCTCATTGAATTACACTATATGAAAAATTTACTATACACAAAAAAGAAAAATTGTGTAATTTTACGATCATAAAGCGAGGCGAGCGAGCTTTATAGTTGCATTTTTAAAAACGCGTTTAAAATTGAATCTCTAAAGTTTAAATTTATACTTTAAGAATCAACAATATCTGTGTAAAATTGAACATTAAAATGTGGAAAATTACTCTATTTTGGTGTGAAACTTAAACATAAAATGTATAAAATTAAGCATTTCTAAAATTAAATATGTGTAAAATTAAACATAAAATGTTTAATATGTATGGGGGTTGCGTTTCCGAAATGTTTGAGTATAAATTAGCTCTGAGACAATCAATGCTCTTATTTTTGTATAAACTTTTTTGATTTTCTTTATTATTTAAATTATTTTTAAATCAAAATCAGAAGATTAGAAAAGTGAAATTTGGTTAAAATAATAACAAGAACACTTTAATGTTTATGAATAAAAAATTCATTTAAGATTGTTTATAAAACCATTGTCTTCTGGTTTAAAGTTGAGTGATGTCCCCTGTTTATAGATGTCTTTACAGCAAGCGAGTTTAATTAGAATAAATAAGAATGGCTTGGCGTCATTTTCACTACAGTCTAATAGTCGCAAGTTTTAGCAAGTTGTGCTTAAAATTCAACAAAGCCTGTGTAATAATAAACAAATGATATGTAAATTTACTACGCGTGTCTAATTTTAAACATTCGGCATATCAAAATTAAAACCCATTAGTGTTTTTATTTGAAAAAATGAGTAAATGTATTGAAATAAATGTAGCAAATTCACTACTCCAAATTCATATTACTTTGAGTGTACGGATTAATGGAATAATTCACAAACAGCCACTATCTGGTATTAACAGTGACTGGCGGTACTGAAACAAATTCATTCACCAACGATTTGGGAAAGTTAGATCACATGGGTAAGGTCGGTCACATGGGACGGACTTTTATAGTCGAACGGCCAAAAAAGATTTGTTTGGATATGTTTGAATGTAATTAAAAAGTAATACGAAGTTACCATACATGTATTAGGAATGAAGTGTAATTAAATTATAATCGAAATTGAATTTATTTTTGTTCACGTGTAAACATTATTATATTGTCCAGCAGAATCTGTCAAATTTACCATAAATATGTTACAATACCAACATAAAATTTTAATAATATATAATAAATGTTTGAATGTAATTAAAAAGTAATACGAAGTTACCATACATGTATTAGGAATGAAGTGTAATTAAATTATAATCGAAATTGAATTTATTTTTGTTCACGTGTAAACATTATTATATTGTCCAGCAGAATCTGTCAAATTTACCATAAATATGTTACAATACCAACATAAAATTTTAATTGCATTTGAATAAACTATGATATAAACTAACTACAGAAAATGCTAATCAAATCTAAATACAACGTATGTTCGCAACGCTCGTCTTAATTCGATAATTTATCGACTGACGACGTTGGCCACGTTGGCCACGTTGTGCAGCATTTTCTACCTACGCCATCTTTTGCAATCGTTTGAACATATTGATGTTTAAAAACAAACAAAAAAGAAATTGGATTTATTCTTGCAACATTCTTCTTGTATACGAAGCTGGCACTCGTTGAGCAGAATTGTCTACCTACGTCTCTTTTGTCGTCGTTTGAAGTATGTATAGGGTCATTTTAAACATACTGATGTTTGAAAACAACGGCATTTTCTGCGTACGTGTCTTTTGTAGTTCGTTGAGAAAACGTGTTCACGTCGGTGATTATTTTGTTATTTGTAAATAAAATAAATAAATCAATTGTGTTACAAAAAGTACAAATAGTAACAGTATAATATAGTGCAGCATATAATTTCTGAAACTAATGTGAAAAAACCACAAATAAAAATCTGTGTTTCGATTTTCAAACAGAATTTGGCATGTTTTTTTACAAAAGTCTCCGTGAATTCCTTGCCTACGCTATGTGATCAACTGTAACTGTACCAAATATAAAGTGAGCCTGGCTCGTCTGGTTTAGCGTCTGCTGGTGCAATTGTGCATTCATTGATGCTGTCACTTGTACATGCAGTTTTAAACCAATTATTTATTTATGCATTTAAAAATTTGTATATGAATTCAATTATTATAAACTCTCACTGTGCATCTCACTGACCACGGCTATATTTAAAATTTTGTAAGGCACATATTTTATAAATTTGATTATAATAATTTACGGCTAAACTGTTCACTATGATAACCCGGAAAATAATGTAAAAAAATGTGGGCGCATCACGTCCATTTTTGGACCACATATTTTTAGGTGAATTCGAATAATACGTTTTAAATCTTGAATACTTTTCGAGGTATTAGTTCCTAAAGTGTTATATAAAAGTAACTAGTATGGGAGGTGGGCGTGTCTGTTGGCTAAGACATATTGTGAGCAAATGTCATCGCATTCTGACCAGTATTTCTCAAGTTTCATTGTATACGGACAGCAAGACGGACAAACAGACAGACGGACATAGCTAAACGGACTCGGACATAGCATCACGATCAAGAATATATATACTTTTCCATACCGGCCACGCCCCCTAGATTGATTGATTGATTGAAGGAGGGGGGAAAAACCCCTCTGTGCATCGCACAGAGTACACCTAGGCCATAAAGTAGGCCCGTTGTGACCCCTCGGAACATGAGTCGTCTGTAATATGTTGTAGCTGTTATGCTACTCAGTGGAGTTTAGAAATTCCGTGGATTTGACAAATTTTCTTAGTACTTTCCAGTCCAAGCTTCCCAGTTGTTTCAATGATGAAATAAGCGGAGCTCCGATGTGGATGAATCTAAGTCTGGCAAATGCCGGGCAGTGACACAAGTAGTGTTCAAGCGTCTCTGTCTCTTCCTCACAGGCCTTGCAGAAGTAAGAGTGGACTCTTCCCAATTTGAAAAGATGACCTCTTAGCTCATTATGGCCCGTGAGGATGCCTGTGTATTGTTTTAACTCCTTTTTATTAAGCGTTAGAATTTTGTTTGTTTTGGATTTGTTCGGGGGGCCCCATAGCCATTTAGTTGCTTGGCCCTCGCTCGATTCTTCCCATGATTTTTTGTGAAGTCGATAAGCCCATGAGCTCATCTCGTTTTTTAGAAATTGGAAAGTTCTGCCGGTTATGACTGAGATTGTGTCCTTTTCTGATCCATTTCTTGCCAATTCGTCGGCTATTTCGTTCCCCTCAATGTTACAGTGTCCTGGGACCCAGATAATGTCCACAGTGTTAACAAGTAAGAGATCAGCAAGGGCCTCTTTACATTGCAGAACCACTCTGGATTTCACCTTGTCCGTGGATAAAGCTCTAATGGCAGCTTGGCTGTCTGAGAAAATTTTAATACACTTGTCTACACAGTGAGTGCTTTGTATAAATTTAGCCCCTTCTGTTATAATCCACTACTTCCGACTGAAAGACGGTGTTGTGATCATGAAGACGAAGGCTTTCTTTTGCAGAAAAGGCTTCACAGAAAAAGCCCGCTCCAGTGTGACCGTTTAATTTTGATCCGTCAGTGTAGAGGTGGATCCCCGGATTGCTAGACAATACTTGGCCGTTATCCCATTGCTCCCTAGTCGGGAAAGCGAACTTGCGGCGGTATGATTGGTTTCCTCCGGGATGCGGTCGCATTTCCAATTGCCTGTAGAAACAGTATTAGGAATTGAGTTAATTATGGTTTGGTGATTGGTTAATGTCTCGGAATTGAGCGACTAAACATCCCCCAAGGATGTTTAGTCGAGCCGCTGCGACCGCGGCCTCATATTTAACTTGAATTTGTATTGGGCGTATGTTTAGAATAGTCTCAATAGCTTTGGTCGAAGTGGTAGACATCGCACCTGAAATGCCGAGACAACACGCCCGTTGCACTTTCTCGAGTGGTTTGATGTTACATTTTCATCCCAAAGCTGTCCACCATACAAGTGACGCATATGTGAGTATTGGTCGTACAACGCTGGTGAAAATCCAGTGGATCATTTTTGGTCGAAGTCCCCATGTAGGACCAATACATCTTCTGCAGGTTGCCCAAACCCTAACGGCTTTTGTGGCTCTGCTAGCTATTTGTGCCTTCCAGTTAAGTTTAGAATCCAGGATAACTCCAAGGTACTTGACTTGACCTGTAAGTGCCAGTATCTCTCCGTTTACATGTGGAAGAGGATAGCTAGGTAGCTTCCTTTTCCTAGTAAAGAGACAGATTTCAGTTTTTTGGGGGTTTATATTTAATCCCCTAGGTGATGACCATTCAGCCGAGATATCCAAGGCTTCTTGGATTCGTCTAGAAGGGAGAAGAGGATGTGTCCCCGAGGCAAGGATGGCGATGTCGTCTGCGTAGCAGACAGCATGTAAACCAGCCTCGGTTAGTCTTCTTAAGAGACTGCTTATGGTGACGACCCAGAGTAGCGGTGAGAGAATGCCACCCTGTGGGGTACCGCGAAACACCCTTCCCCTTAGGGTAATATTGCCCTGCTGACAAGTGATGGATCTGTTGCACAACATATGACGTACCCAGTGTAAAATAGCCGGGTCTACTTCAAAGGAGGCAAGGGACAAGATCAGTGTGAACGTTATTAAAAGCACCCTCAACATCTATGAAGGCTGCTAGAGTGAGTCCTTTTAGGTCCATAGACCTTTCAATTTTGTTAACTACCTCATGTAAGGCGGTTTCAACGGATCGCCCCTGCATGTTGCTTAAACTTCAGCTGTTCATAAGGGATTTTTTCCTTAACCATGGTGTCGCATATGCGTTCCATTGTTTTCAGTAGGAAGGACATTAGACTTATGGGTCTATATGCCTTAGGGGTTGAGTAGGTTTCTTTACCCGGCTTAGGTATGAAAACTACTCTTGATTCTTGCCATGTGAGGGGGGGTATAGCTCTGATTAAGGCATGCCTCATAAAGCCTGGATAGACGGACGTCCAGGAGATCCACTGCCCGTTGTAGTAGGGCTGGGAAAACTCCATCTTGCCCTGGGGCTTTATATGGCTGGAAGCTATGAATTGCCTTCCCCACCATATCGGTGGTGATGGCTAAGTTGTGGGAGTATTGAGAAGTTTCCCATAGCCTCGTCTCATCTGAGTTGACGAAACAGTTTGGGAAGTGCTCCTCCATTAGAATCTTTAAAGAGTCCTCAGAGTTACCTGCTCTAACCCCCTGCCTGTCTATCAGGAGTTCCGGTTGGGAGTGGGTTTTCGAGAGGAATTTCTTAATTCTTGCGGTTTTTGTAACACAATCAACTTGTGCACAGAAGAGTCGCCATGACCCTCTTTTTGCGGAGCGCATATTCTTTTTGTATACACTGAGTTTTTGGTAGTAGAGATCCCAATGCTCTGTAGTATTTAATCTTTTAGCTTTATTGAAAAGTCTCCGAGTATCCGTTCTTAGGTTTTTCAAAGCCCCTGTCATCCAGGGTTTTTCCTTGAAAGACTCTCGGGTGCGAAGAGGGCAAGCCTCTTCGAATGCTCGAATGAGGCTATTTGTTATGGTTTTGACCTCCCCGTCAATGTTATATATAGAACTTAAAGGGGGTGCGGGAGATACGTCTAACGCATTCTTTAAAAGTCTTCTGAATAGAGCCCACTTAGTTTTCGATTTGTTGCGAAACATAGGTGGGGGAATGTTAGGAATGGATAGTTTAAAAGAGACGTATCTATGATCCGAGAAGGAATGTCTGCTAGAGACATGCCAGTCTTGGACCATGTCAAGTATGTTTTTAGAGCAAAGAGTTATGTCAAGTACTTCCTTTTTGACTCTAGTGATGAAGGTGGCAGAGCAACCAACGTTTAGGGTCAGAAGATCATACGCATTAATAAATTCAAATAGGGCATGTCCCCGAGCATTACAGTCGGAGCTTCCCCATGTTGTATGGTGAGAATTGGCATCTGTACAAATTATTAATTTCTTACCTTTTTCGGCATCAAACCTTGTAATCCTCAGCAGTTCCTCGGAGGTTGGAGGTTCCGGGGAGTCATGCTCCTTTTTACAGATAATACAGGTCCTAGGGCGGCCTGCATTGAGTGTATAAAATATTTGGTATCGCGTGTCACCCCAACCAGCAACCCTGTCATTTACAGTCCAGGGTTCCTGGATCAGTGCGATGTGCGTCTTACCTTCTTCCATTATCTCCATAAGCGCAGCCGTCCCCAGTCGACTCCTATGGAGGTTGATCTGCGTAAGCAGAACCGTTGGGCGAGTAGCTCGTCCTCCTGAGAGGACGTAAGTGTATCATCAGAAAATTCTGATAGGCCCTCGTCCGCTCCTCCGCTCGTCCCTTCTTCTTTGGTCGGGTAGACCTGAACCCCCATACTGCCCGCGGCCACGACCTTATCCTTACTATCCTCCACGACCGGGCTGGGAAGATTGCCCTTGGATTGCTGTTTCCAGGATTGGGCCTCAGCTCCGACAGGTTTTCCGCCCAGCTTAATGGTCACGGATGACGTAAGGAAGAAGGCACGACCCCCAGACTTCTCCAATGTCGTGATGGAGTTCTGGTCAATGCCCACAACGATGAGGTTTCCATCGGTCATCTCATCCCTGTGGAACACCTCCCAAAGTTCGACTCACAACCCACGGTTCTGCCTCGCCAGAATCCTAAGGATATCACACGTGGGTCGCTTCGCCCATAAGTGTTTAGAGACCCTACGGACGCCCTCTAAGTGGCGTTACAATATATGCACAAACATAATATACCCTGTACCTCATATATATATATATATATATATATTTATATATATATATATATATATATATATATATATATATATATATATATATATATATATATAAATATATATATATGAGGTACAGGGTATATTATGTTTGTGCATATATTGTAACGCCACTTAGAGGGCTGTTTCCCTCTCGAAGTACCCGCACTTTGACGAAGCTCCCTTGAGGAGCGAGTGAGAGGGCTTGCCGCATTGACTCGAAGGGGCATACTGGCAGGTAGCAGGGACAGGTCCTTGGACGAGTGGCCAGACTACATCCCTAAAATCCTCCCATGCACCAGTATCTGGTGTCAGGCAGGTAGGCGTCTGTTCCCTGTGGGGCGGCCTCCTCTTCCGACCGTAGGGTCTCTAAACACTTATGGGCGAAGCGACCCACGTGTGATATCCTTAGGATTCTGGCGAGGCAGAACCGTGGGTTGTGAGTCGAACTTTGGGAGGTGTTCCACAGGGATGAGATGACCGATGGAAACCTCATCGTTGTGGGCATTGACCAGAACTCCATCACGACATTGGAGAAGTCTGGGGGTCGTGCCTTCTTCCTTACGTCATCCGTGACCATTAAGCTGGGCGGAAAACCTGTCGGAGCTGAGGCCCAATCCTGGAAACAGCAATCCAAGGGCAATCTTCCCAGCCCGGTCGTGGAGGATAGTAAGGATAAGGTCGTGGCCGCGGGCAGTATGGGGGTTCAGGTCTACCCGACCAAAGAAGAAGGGACGAGCGGAGGAGCGGACGAGGGCCTATCAGAATTTTCTGATGATACACTTACGTCCTCTCAGGAGGACGAGCTACTCGCCCAACGGTTCTGCTTACGCAGATCAACCTCCAAAGGAGTCGACTGGGGACGGCTGCGCTTATGGAGATAATGGAAGAAGGTAAGACGCACATCGCACTGATCCAGGAACCCTGGACTGTAAATGACAGGGTTGCTGGTTGGGGTGACACGCGATACCAAATATTTTATACACTCAATGCAGGCCGCCCTAGGACCTGTATTATCTGTAAAAAGGAGCATGACTCCCCGGAACCTCCACCCTCCGAGGAACTGCTGAGGATTACAAGGTTTGATGCCGAAAAAGGTAAGAAATTAATAATTTGTACAGATGCCAATTCTCACCATACAACATGGGGAAGCTCCGACTGTAATGCTCGGGGACATGCCCTATTTGAATTTATTAATGCGTATGATCTTCTGACCCTAAACGTTGGTTGCTCTGCCACCTTCATCACTAGAGTCAAAAAGGAAGTACTTGACATAACTCTTTGCTCTAAAAACATACTTGACATGGTCCAAGACTGGCATGTCTCTAGCAGACATTCCTTCTCGGATCATAGATACGTCTGTTTTAAACTATCCATTCCTAACATTCCCCCACCTATGTTTCGCAACAAATCGAAAACTAAGTGGGCTCTATTCAGAAGACTTTTTAAGAATGCGTTAGACGTATCTCCCGCACCCCCTTTAAGTTCTATATATAACATTCACGGGGAGGTCAAAACCATAACAAATAGCCTCATTCGAGCATTCGAAGAGGCTTGCCCTCTTCGCACCCGAGAGTCTTTCAAGGAAAAACCCTGGATGACAGGGGCTTTGAAAAACCTAAGAACGGATACTCGGAGACTTTTCAATAAAGCTAAAAGATTAAATACTACAGAGCATTGGGATCTCTACTACCAAAAACTCAGTGTATACAAAAAGAATATGCGCTCCGCAAAAAGAGGGTCATGGCGACTCTTCTGTGCACAAGTTGATTGTGTTACAAAAACCGCAAGAATTAAGAAATTCCTCTCGAAAACCCACTCCCAACCGGAACTCCTGATAGACAGGCAGGGGGTTAGAGCAGGTAACTCTGAGGACTCTTTAAAGATTCTAATGGAGGAGCACTTCCCAAACTGTTTCGTCAACTCAGATGAGACGAGGCTATGGGAAACTTCTCAATACTCCCACAACTTAGCCATCACCACCGATATGGTGGGGAAGGCAATTCATAGCTTCCAGCCATATAAAGCCCCAGGGCAAGATGGAGTTTTCCCAGCCCTACTACAACGGGCAGTGGATCTCCTGGACGTCCGTCTATCCAGGCTTTATGAGGCATGCCTTAATCAGAGCTATACCCCCCCTCACATGGCAAGAATCAAGAGTAGTTTTCATACCTAAGCCGGGTAAAGAAACCTACTCAACCCCTAAGGCATATAGACCCATAAGTCTAATGTCCTTCCTACTGAAAACAATGGAACGCATATGCGACACCATGGTTAAGGAAAAAATCCCTTATGAACAGCTGAAGTTTAAGCAACATGCATACATAAAGGGGCGATCCGTTGAAACCGCCTTACATGAGGTAGTTAAGAAAATTGAAAGGTCTATGGACCTAAAAGGACTCACTCTAGCAGCCTTCATAGATGTTGAGGGTGCTTTTAATAACGTTCACACTGATCTTGTCCCTTGCCTCCTTTGAAGTAGACCCGGCTATTTTACACTGGGTACGTCATATGTTGTGCAACAGATCCATCACTTGTCAGCAGGGCAATATTACCCTAAGGGGAAGGGTGTTTCGCGGTACCCCACAGGGTGGCATTCTCTCACCGCTACTCTGGGTCGTCACCATAAGCAGTCTCTTAAGAAGACTAACCGAGGCTGGTTTACATGCTGTCTGCTACGCAGACGACATCGCCATCCTTGCCTCGGGGACATATCCTCTTCTCCCTTCTAGACGAATCCAAGAAGCCTTGGATATCTCGGCTCTCTGGCGTTGTTTGGCTTTTAATCGCCTAGCCGCACCAGAGAGTCGCCTTTTCCCATCCTCTCTCCATGACCATCTGGAGTTGCGAAATGACGCACGACTACCGTCCTGTCCGAACTCTGGGAGGAGTCCATAACTCCAACCCTCTCTCCACCTGCGGAATTTACAGCGCAGGCCACCACTGGCGCCCTACCAGCCGAGCTAAGTCGGCCTGTCCTGCTGGTAGGGCATACGCCTGGCTGCATGGCGACAGCTGCAGACGCCGGGGCAGATATCCCTACCCCTGGGTCCGTAGACCCTGTGTCTTGTTCCGTGAACGACTTCATAATTGGTTTTAACGACCCCGCAAGTCGAAGTGTTTCCAGACCTTTCGGTTGTATGTGTTTAACGACCCTTCGGTCGCACAAAAGGCCTCCCCACCGGGAACAGACGCCCATAAGTGTTTAGAGACCCTACGGTCGGAAGAGGAGGCCGCCCCACAGGGAACAGACGCCTACCTGCCTGACACCAGATACTGGTGCATGGGAGGATTTTAGGGATGTAGTCTGGCCACTCGTCCAAGGTCCCTGCTGTCCTGTCCCTGCTGCCTGCCAGTATGCCCCTTGGAGTCAATGCGGCAAACACAAGCCCTCTCACTCGCTCCTCAAGGGAGCTTCGTCAGTGCGGGTACTTCGAGAGGGAACAGCCCTCTAAGTGGCGTTACAATATATGCACAAACATAATATACCCTGTACCCCATATATATATATATATATATATATATATATATATATATATATATATATATATATATATATATATATATATATATATTAATATATATATATATATATATATATATATATTAATATATATATATTAAATGGCCCTTACAACCGCGGGTCGGTTTTGGCCGCTGAGATGAAGCCGCGCCAATCGGATCTGCTTTGCGCGCGCTGACGTCAGTAAGAAATACCACGCGTTGCCAGGTTGTCCTCAACTTGGTCTTTCTAACGCAGATTTCGACGCCCTCTTCTACGCTGTCCACCTTCGAGTTTCGATTCAAGCACCTTCTTGGCTGGAGTGTTTTCATCCATTCGTTCGACATGACCTAGCCAACGAAGACGCTGGATCTTGATGCGCTTGACTATGTCAATGTCGTCGAAAAACTCATACAGCTCGTGGTTCATCCTGATTCGATACTCGTTTGCAAAGCAGATAGTGCCAAAGATTATACGGAGAATCTTTATCTCGAACGCTCCCAGTACTCTCTCATCGGTGCGTCCAGCGTCCATGTTTCTGCACCATAAAGTAGGACGGGCATGGTGAGTGACTTGTAAAGCGTTTTTTTTTGTACGGTGAGAGAGGGCTCTACTTCTCAATTGCCCACTGAGCCCAAAGTAGCACCTGTTGGCAAGAGTTATTCTCCGTTTGAACTCCAGGCTGATGTCGTTGTTGCTGTTTACGCTGGATCCCAGATAGACAAAGTCCTTCACAATGTCGAGCTTGTGGGTGTTAAAATCAGCTTTTTGTCCAAGATGCACGGACTCTTTTTTGCTTGTTGACGCAAAGAACTTCGTCTTGTCCTCGTTACCGCTAGACCCATTCGACGTGACTCTTTCTCCAATCTGGAGAATGCTGCGCTGACTGCTCGTGTGCTCCTCTCAATGATATCAATATCGTCGGCATATGCGAGCAGCATGACACTTTTTAGTGCCAATTTTTAGTGCTGCACGATAGGGAGTCACCCTGTCTGAAACCTCGTTCGGTATGAAATGTGTTGCTCAGGGTCATCCTACAAAGCCATATAAGTTTCGTAGGTATACCGAAATCAGACATCGCTGCATATAATCGTTCCCATATCGGAGTGTCGAAGGCTAATTTATAGTCGACTAATAGGTGGTAGATGTCGATCTGTTTTTCTAGGGTCTTTTCCTGGATTAGGCGCAATTCCGGGTGGCGGAATCTCAACGTTGTCATCAAGTACTGGGGTTGCCGGGTTTACTTTTCTATAGGTTGTATTGCGGTCATCATCACCGGTCAGCAGTTTAGAGAAGGGATCCATCCATATCTTCAGTGTGCTCTGGATATCTGTGACTAGATTCTCGTTCTCATCTTTACAAGAAGTGGCTCCGGATTTTGAACCTAGGCTATGCGTCATATTTTTTCGAAAAATTTTCGAACGTCATTCCTGTCTCCATGCATCTCAATCACCTCACACTCACGTCTTTCTGCCTCGCTTTTTTTGCGCCTGGAAAGACGTCTCTCTTCCCTTCTCTTCTCTTTGTATCGCTCCTTCGCAGCTCACGTAGCTACTGATTGCAGTGGCCGCGCGACACTCTTGATCATACCACTGATTTCTCAGGGGGCGTTGGAATCCAAGCACCTGTTCGGCAGCCGTACACATAGAGCAGGAGATATGGTTCCACTGCGCGCTTATATCATCGATAGGAGGAGTGCTTTGTTTAAGCAGGTGTGAGAGTCGAGTGGAAAAGGCTTGCGTTGGTGTTGTGATTTCAGCTTTCCGACGTCTAGCTTTCTCTGCGTTTGGTTCCGTACGTTCTTCGGCTGTTACAAGGTAGTGATCCGAGTTCTTATTGGCACCTCGGATAGTGCGTACGTCCAGCATGCTCGAAGCGTGCCTTCCGTCAATCACAACATGATCAATTTGATTTCGAGTTTTTTGATCGGGCAACAACCTTGTGAATATCAAAATGTTCGAATCTAGTGCTACTAACTACTATGTTTCGTGCTGCGGCGAAGTCGATTAGCCTCGTTCCGTTATCGGAAGTGTTGGCATGGAGGGTAAATTTTTCGATTGTGGGACAATAGATGGCTTCTCTGCCCACCTTGGCGTTAAAATCGCCTAGCACGATTTGATATCCCACCTCGATATCAAAATCGTGCTAGGCGATTTTAACTCTCGTATGTGTTGTCTAGGCGCTCATAGAAGCGCTCTTTTGTCTCGTCATCTTTCTCGTTCGTCGGAGCGTGAGCACTGATGTGGAATATTTAGCCTTGATGCGGATTGTTGCCAGCCTATCGTCCACGGGCGTGAACCTAGAGACAAGGTGGCGGAGTCTCTTGCCGACCACAAGCCCACATCCAAATTCGTGTCTCTCCACATGGCAGCTGTAGTAGATATCACAGGACGCTTGTTTCGAACAGCCCTGTCCCGTCCATCGCATTTCCTGGATAGCGGTGATGTCAGCCTTATATTTTTCGAGGACATCTGCCAGCTGGATAGAGGCACCTTCCCTATAAGGGGTCCGGACATTCCAGGTGCATATCCGTAAATCATGGTCCTTAAAACGTTTGCGTGGTAATCGGTCGTTATCCGAGGCTTCTTTTTTGTTTTCATTGGGCGCATAGGTTTTTTCCGTTGTGGGACCCAAACCCAACGCACGAACCCTCACTCTGAGGGAGATGCTCGCCACTCACTTTAGCCGAATTCTACACCGGGTGGTGTGGAGCGCCGTTTCCAGGGACTTCCACGAGGAGGACTTTTTTTCATATTAACCAACGCTCAGGGGATACCCCCGATTCATGCAATGCACTGTGTTGATCGAAGAAAGGATTATAGGTTATTGGGAGGGAGGGAAGAGGGAGTAGTGTCGGTGGATGTTTGTTTTGAACTTGCCAATATCAAAAATGTCGGGAAAACCAGACGCAGGGAGATTGGTCCACAAACGTATCGTGCGCCTGAAGAACGAATTCTCTCTGTACTGCGTGGTTCTGTTGAGAGCCGAGTGGACTACGAAGGGATGGGCTTGGTTCAGTGCCCGGGTAGAACGAGAGAACACACGAGCTGGTGAAATAAGGTCATGTATTTCCCTAGAACACTTACCATAGTAATACCTAATGTGCAGGGGCTTGATGAAATTTTGTTCCGACAGAACACCATCCATCGCAATTCGTATTGAACGACCCTGGGGAAAACTCGATATCTATCGAGTGAAGGAATTACCGACATCATATACAATTAGTTTTAATATGAGGGCCTCATGCCACACTCGATTAAACGCTTTGGAAATATCTAGAGCAACTACCTTGCTTTCCCCGAAAAGGTGAATACAATTATTCCACTTCTCGGAGAGGGCCGCCATTAAGTCACCCGTGGATCTGGTCCTACGGAAACTATATTGACGGTCACTGAGCAATTCATTGTGCTCCAGATAGTTCACAAGGTGGAAGTTTATTACGCTCTCCATTACCTTGGAGAGCGCAGAGCATATTGCAAAGGGTCTGTAATTGGCAGGGTTCGTAGTCTCGCCCTTTTTTGGAACTGGCTGGACTTTGGCAACCTTCCAACAACATGGAAAAACTCCTGTCGTGTAGGAGATGTTGCGCAGCGGACAAGCCAGCGTTGACGCACACTTCTTCAACACATGGGCAGATATGCCATCTGGACCAGAGGCTTTGTTAATGTTTAACCTTTTAACTGCCCGAGTTCGAAAATATATCTCCGGCATTGCAGAAGAAACAAAGTCGACATCAGGCAGTGGTTGATGGCTATCTGGGAGCGTTGAATTATTAGCAAATAATTCTGCCAAGAGATTAGCTTTATCAATCGGGTCATTGAAGGTCTGGCCATTCATAACAAGAGTTGGAGTAGACGACGTCTGATTCTTCAACCTTTTAACAAATGACCAGAAATTTTTACTACCTCTAATTTTTACTAACTTTTCGCGCGATATGATGGCATTACAGCGATTCCTAGCCTTTATACGAAGTCTTTCAGTATCAGCATTCTTGTTAGAGCGCCAATTATGAAAGGCTTCCTCTTTCGACCTGACTGCAGTTCTGCAAGTCTCATTAAATCAAGAAGGGTCCTTTGGTTTAATGATAATTTTTTTTAGAAGGTATGAAGGACCGCATACCTAATAAAATAATATTTTGTACCATTAAAGCCGCGGCATTTATGTCTCTGTCAGCGAAACACAATGTCGAATTAAAGTTGCGAAAAAAATCATTTAACGCAACCCAATTTGCTTTTTCGTAAAGCCATACAGTCCGCGTCGGGGTTTTAGTCGAAGAGGCGTGTAATCTAGAATACGAAAACTCCGCGGAAACAGTACAGTGGTTGGAGTTACCAAGAGGTGCGAGGACTTGAACATCATATTTTTCATGATGAGAAGTCAGAAAAAGGTCTAGGATTTTTTGGCTCTGCCCGCCGACGCGTGGGATAGACGTCGGCTACTTCACCATTTTAGTGAGTTGATTGCAGCGAAAAACAATGCAATACAAAATTATCCAATCCCTGAAAACGCAGATGAAGTAAGGAGATTTGTGGTTTTTTGTAATTATTACAGACGTTTTATTCCAAACTTTGCAAACTTTGCAGATATAGCAAAAAATTTAAACGATCTTTAAAAAAAAAACATCTATGCAAAATTTTTGCGACATTTCCTAATGGGCAAGCTCAAAACATACTACTAACGTGCAGTGGTTGACACAAACAAATGAGAGCGCAAAACAACCCGTGGTCAGGGTTGCCACTTTCGTAATTAATTTATTTGGTTACTTTTTTTTTGCTTGGTTAGATGGTATTTTTTTTTTTTTGGTTTGGTAATATTTTGCTATGTTGATGGTTGCTAATTTTGGTACTCTTTGGTTTGTACTCTTGAATCAAATCAAAAACAGATTTAATTTTTTTAAAGCAGATATTAAAAATTTGTCTGTCATTACACCAAACAAATTTTTCAGTTCTTCTGAATTATCATTATTACCTTTATTATACACATTATCGTATTTATATGAAGAAAGTGACAACGGGGAAATAATAACTCAGTGGAAGTTGTTACGATTGTCCAAAAAGGAACTAAGAGAAGATATGGATATATCTATAAAGTGCACACCTATAAAAATGTTCTAGGTGAAATTTGTTTTGAGATGTTAACAAATTTTGTATTCAATTTATTATCGGTGCCACATAGTTCTGCTGATGCCGAACGTAAATTTTATGACCTTTCGCTAATAAAAAAATACAGTCCCTTGCACAACTGGTTTTATAAAAAACATTAAACGCAATGTTTCTTTCAATTGTCAAAACTAATTACAATATATCAACAAATACTAATATTCTCAAATAATATTAAATAATAGTTTGCGCTACGGTCATATAAGAACTCACCAATTTGAGCTGTACGTGTTATATTTGTACTCAAAGTGGTGGGACCTACAGTTTATTGCCGATTCCGAATGGCGGGTGAGAGCTTTTCATAGGCAATGTTTTACTTTCGTAGGTTTGCCATTTACTGCCGAGAGGTAGTATGGTATAGAAAAATGTTTCTATGAAAAGATGATGTTAGCCCCAGTCCAGGCTGGAACCTGAGACCGCAGTCCGACGCACTAACCTTGAGCTACCGACGCTATATTTCGAAATACTAATAACCGGGAAATTACTAAAATTTGTCTAACAGTTATAATTTTCTTCATATCAACACATTTTCTCTCAAAATAAGCACAACTTTCAAAGACCTATATAGTTTACATATACATACATTCTGAGAAAAAGCGGTTTTTACACGAATTTTTCTTAAAAAGATACGTACTAGGAACAACTGAGTAAGCAATAAGAATAAGCATATGAAGCAGTGAGGCATTTTGCAAAAATTAAATTGAGTAAAATATAATTTAAAATTGGTAATAATGGGTAATTGTTTTATTTTTCATTGGGTAATTCGGGTAGTCCATTTGAAATCGATTTTAAATGTAATATTTCAGTTATCTTCATCTTGTATTAGAAAAATCTTTTTAAAATCTTGCATAAAAAGCTAAAAGGCATACTTTTAAACGTCAATTAGAAAAAATGTTTTCTATATTGTAAGTGCCCAAAAATTACAGTTGCTGTAACATTTTGATATGGTTATCATAAATTTTTCATATATATTTTTTTTTTACTTTTTTTATGAAACGAAAATTATAAATAAAAATTAGATTTACTAAAAAGAATTCATTTTTCTGTATTTAATAATTTGGTCTTCATTAAACAATGTATTCGAAGCATAAAAATTAAGTATTTTTTGGTTTGGTTCCCATTTTATGGATCATGTTTCTTCAGAGCGTATGACTGTATGACTATTATTGAAATATATTATATATCAGTGATGCATTTAGCGGGTATATAGGGTAGATTTGTACCCAATGGAAACCTCCAAACCCGCACTTACCCGCACTTCTAAAATTATCCGCTTTTTTAACCCAATTGAAATGTATTACCCACTGTTATTTTATATGACCCTTTAAAAAAAAAGCTAGTAATACTCTTTTCGCACAATTTAACTTTAGGCATTAAACTCAAATGAAGTTATTTTTTATATGAAATAAATACTATCAATATGTATTTTCAGAGTGAAGAAATGAAAGTTCATGAAATTTTAAATTTTTTTCTTTACTTTTAAGATATTGTCTTAACGTGCTCAAGGTTTAGTCGCTACAAATTGGGTGTTTGGTGCCAACAAATAAAACAACAAACAATTGGCAAAATGCATTGAGAGGCAGATCGAACAGCTGTTTCAGAGGCAGCCAGGCCCCTTCATCAGCGATCTTTCTCTGCAGATTCTACATTTCAAGTCGTTAAAGTTTTCCTTTTCCAATGAACACAATAAGCATTATGTTTATTGAAGAAACAACCAAAAGTAAATAATGTAAAACCTGCCTCAAGTCATAATTTTTCCAAAGTTGTTGTTACGTGCAGCAATTTGCTTCACTCTAAAGGATTTTTTCAACAGTGACAATATTTTGTCATTTAAAATCATATTAAAGAGTCTGTCATAGATAATGAAATTTATTGTTAAAGCAATTTTATTTCAAATATAAGGGGAGCCTGTGGTAAAGTGGTATATTGGGGACATTTTTGGCAATGATTTTAGGACATCGAAAAATAAAAACAATTCTCAAGTGCTTTTTAATCTGACATCAAATTTTTTTATCCATGGTTATTATCAAATTTATACATTTTTATTGCATTTCGAGAACAAGTGGAAATAAATGTTTTTGAATTTTTTTACTGTGCTCTTGTTTGCTGCCAATAAATGTGAATTTTTGTCGTTTTTAATTAGCAAGGTACACACATAGAAAATTATTGTTGAAATTTGAAAATAAATATTATCAATTTTTTAAAATCTACAAACGACAATATTATTTTTAATTTTGAAAGTAAAAATATTAATTAGAAAAGTGTGTTTGTATTTATTTCATTGTTGTTGCCTTTTCAGTTTTAAATGAAAAATGTCATTTAAAGCAAAAACAAAACTAACAATAGAATTATTGAAAGCTAACATTTTATTATCAATACCTGTTTGATAATTGTACTGTTGTATCCGACAATAATTTGAAAATAATATTTGTGGATCCATTTTAACATAAAATATTTTCAAATTATTGTCGGATTCGACAATAATTTTCTATGTGTGTATGTTTAAAATGATCGGATGTTGTATATCTTTTGAAATACAAACGGTTTTGCAAATAATTTAACATTTCTTAAGCGGTGCAAAGCTATAATAAAATTGCGATATTGGGATGAAGTGGAAAACAGTTTCTGGGGTAAACTGGGAAACGTAATTTAAGCATTTTAGTGAAAATATTGTGTTAAATGAATTATTTAATTGATTTAGCCAAGATAAATTAAAATAATGCCAACAAACCAATGAAAAACAAAATTTTGACTTCACCTGAGATTAGATCTGAATTGCAGAAGAAAGCCGAGAAGCGATCCTTTAAAAGGAACAAAAAGAATACTTCGGTAAATATTCTTCAACTTCATCAGAAGATTACAATTTGTATGAATAAAATGCCGAAAAAATTAAATTTCAAAAATTTAGTGAACTGCTATATCTGCAAATGGCCTTTATACTTGAACTGTACGAACTTGACGACCAGCAACTACACCTGTCTCTATTCTAACTCAGAATGTTCTGACTAATTCTAACAATTTTTTGTATTTTTTTAACATAAATACTGAGATGTTTATGAATTTTACTTTTTGTATTCTTATTTTCCGAAATTGAACTGTTTTGTTAGGCTCAAAAAACAATTAAAAGTCATATAAATAGTATTCTATTAATGCAAAAAGTTAGATCATGAACCAGTCTATGGAAGGGAGTCTTTAAATGAATTTAAAAACTTTTATTATTACAGTAAAATCAAAACACATCCAACTTTACACAAGGTTCTCCTATCGATTTATACAAACATTAAAAAAAATCTGAAATTTACTATATTTTTGTTTTATTGCTATATGATAACCATTTCAAAATATTACAGCAACTATATTTTTTCTTTTAACCTGAGAAGATTATAATTGATATATTACTTTTAAAATCGACATAAAATGTTTTACCCGAATTTCCCAATTGGAAAAAAAAAAATATTTTTTACCCAATTTTATTTTAGCAAAATGCATCACTGGGTGGGACCTACAGTTTATTGCCAAATCCGAACGGCGGGTGAGAGGCAATGTTTTACTCTCGTAGGTTTGCCATTTACTGCCGAGAGGTAGCGCGGCATAAAAAATGTTTCTATGAAAAGATGTTGTTAGCCACAGTCCAGACTTGAACCAGGGACCTTGCGGCTAGCAGTCCAACGCACTAACCACTGAGCCACCGCGGCTTATTATATAAAATCTTAAAATTAACAGCCCTATTAAAATGTCTCTAAATATGAAAACATTTACTTTCAAAAACAGCTATGTTTTGTTAATATTTTTAAAACCAAATGTTAAGCGTTTCCAATAATAAAAAAATAATTTCAAATTTAAAATAATAATCAATGTATGTATATGGAATACTTGTCAAAAAGCCACTAATTTGTTAAAGCTGTACACCGAAAAAATTACTGTAGCAAATTATATACATTTTATGTCTTTGTTTTGAAGAAATATATTTCTACTACATTTTGTTGGTTTTTAAATACAATAGTCTTATTTTTTACTACATCATGTATTGAAAATTCGTTCTTTACATATTGCACAAATTGTATGGATGTTTTGTTTTTGCTTTCATTTGAATTCGTGTGGGATCACTGACAAACGTATTACGAAAGGTCGTACCTCGTGCAGGTATAAACGAATTCTTTGGTTTCATATTGCAGAAACTGGTTTTGTGTTTTTTTTTGCACACGACGGATGACTGCGTAAGAGGTATATAAATAAACCAAAACTGTCCGTAGCATCTGACCGAACCGTCTTAATGAGAGATTACTATAGAATATTTACTGCTGAATATTTTTGGTTTTAAAACTTGGTTACCAACTCTGCAGTATACAAATATAGCACGCAGCTGCAGATGAGAAGTTTGCTGATGTGACGCGCCGTGACCTTAGCATAGAGACGGCAAATTTTTGTAGTTTTCAATGTTCGCTCTCTCATTTTCCGATCGCCGCCTGTATTCTGTTCAGGCAGTAATAGTTGATATGACATCTTTATGGTTTTACCATGGTATGGTTTTACCATTGCATATTATTCTTATGTGTTTTAACCGAAAAGAAACACTTAAGTGCTTGCCATTCCTTTGAGTCGTCAGAACTGATGATACTTAGTAGTGCTTCCATCTTATGATCAGGAAAATGTTTGTTTTATTTATATTATTATTTATTTATTTATTTATTTATTTATTTATTTATATATTCTTGTAGCCACGGTAGCTCAGTGGTTACTGCGTTGGACTGCGAGCCGAAAGGTCCCGGTTCAAGCCTGAACTGGGGCTAACAACATCTTTTCATAGAAACATTTTTCTATACCGCGCTACCTCTCGTCAGTAAATGGCAAACCTACGAGAGTAAAACATTGCTTATGAAAAGCTCTCACCCGCCGTTCGGATTCGGCAATAAACTGTATGTCCCACCACGTTGAGTACTCGGATATAAAAGATTTGTTTAAATATGTTTGAATGTAATTAAAAAGTAATACGAAGTTACCATACATGTATTAGGAATGAAGTGTAATTAAATTATAATCGAAATTGAATTTATTTTTGTTCACGTGGAAACATTATTATATTGTCCAGCAGAATCTGTCAAATTTACCATAAATATGTTACAATACCAACATAAAATTTTAATTGCATTTGAATAAACTATTTCTTGGCAATTTACTTGGTTAAAATTATGTTTCGAAACACAGAAAATGCTAATCAAATCTAAATACAACGTATGTTCGCAACGCTCGTCTTAATTCGATAATTTATCGACTGACGAAGTTGGCAACGTTGTGCAGCATTTTCTACCTACGCCATCTTTTGCCATCGTTTGAACATATTGATGTTTAAAAACAAACAAAAAAGGAATTGGATTTATATAAATGTATTCTTGCAACATTCTTCTTGTATACGAAGTTGGCAATTGTTGAGCAGAATTGTCTACCTACGTCTCTTTTGTCGTCGTTTGAAGTATGTATAGGGTCATTTTAAACATACTGATGTTCGAAAAGAAACAAAAAATTAATTCTTGTATGGGCCATTCCACACCAAATCGACCAAAAAAAGTCTAATTTGAGATTTTACTTTTTCGATTTCAATAAAATTTAAGCAACTGGTAAGGGTACCCAGATATGTACTAACCATTTTTTTTTTATTTGTTTCGTCAACTACTTCCAGAGATACAGTGGCTCAAAGTTACAAAAAATCGGCCAAAAATCACTTATGTATGGTAGTTAATATTTCAATATCTCCTAAAGTAGATATGCTAGAAACTCCACTGATGGCTCGTTTTAAAGCTAATAGAACGAGCTTTTAGAAAAAAATAAGTTGTAACTTTTTTTTTTTACAGATTAACCAACACTCAGGGGATGTCCCCTATTTATACAAAGCACAGTGTTGATCGTAGGATAGGATTAGGGTTAGAGGAAGGGAGGAAAGATGAGGTAGTGTCGGTGAATATTTGTTTTGAATTTGCCAATATCAAAAATGTCGGGAAAAACAGACGCAGGGAGATTGTTCCACAAACGAATAGTGCGACTGAAAAACGAATTCTCTATAATGCGTGGTTCTGTTGAGAGCCGAGTGGACTACGAAGGGGTGGGCTTGGTTCGATTCCCGAGTAGAACGAGAGAACACCCGACCTGGTGGAATCAGGTCATGTATCTCCCTCGAACACTTACCATTGTAATACCTATAAAACAGGCTTACATAACCAGCGGTCCTTCGGTGCTCAAGAGAGCCAATAGAGGATGAAATATTTTCATCAACTATTATATATATTGCGCGTTGTTGGATTCGGTCCAGGAACTCCAAAGAAGATTTAGAAGCCCCTGCCCATATGTGCGAGTTAGGCCGAATATAGGTAGTGTAGACAGTGCGTAAATCAGCAGGAGTGAAGTATGTCCTACAGCGTTTCAGAAAACCGAGGCCCTTGACATTTTCTTTCGACACATCAAATAGGTGGTCATTCCAACGGAGATCACATTGAATTGATATGCCCAGAACGTCAAGAGAAGCTGACTGCGTAATATCCACAGCACCCATATTGAGGGGAGGGAGGGGTGAATTCTTTTGTGAGATAACAGACAAGATTGGGTCTTGCTTGCATTAAAATCAACTCTATTTGCAAGACCCCACTCGGAGATTGATTTAAGGTCATTGTGTTGTGAATCAGAAACGTTTTTTTTTATGTATTTAAGAAAGACTGCACATAACCAGTATGCACATAAAGTTCAAATCTAAAAGCACAATAACAGATGCATGTTAACGTAACATAACGTCTACGACGTAACTGGAAAGTGCATAATGTTTATGAGTGCATACTTTCAGGATATAAAATTAAGTCCGCTTGAAAGCAACGAAAAATGCACTGGTTGCAATTTGATCCAAGGCACACGCTAGCAAGTGTGTCGTCTGTTTAAAAGCAACAACAAAAGCATTGGTTGTAATTTAAGTCAAGACTAACGCCAGCATGGGAACCAATTAAGAATTTAGCACATTGGAATTTTCTCAGTTAATGATTTCACAATATTAGTAAATATCTTATGTGGGGTTCATGAGGTTTTTAGTAGTACGTAGATTTAAGAATATGCTTGCTTGCATTTATGAGTTGTGTTTTAAGAAATAAGTATAAGCAAGGGGTTCGTGAGTCGCACGATACCGAGGTGATGAGTAGAGGTTAAGTTTAGTTTTTAAGCTTTATGATTTTAACTGCCTTAGAGTGCAGACGTGTTTTCAGTTTAAACTCAAGCTTGTAAAAATACTTAACAATAATTAATAAAAGTATAAAGCAAGTCTAAAATATCCTTGCGTTTTTATTTAATAATAAATGTTAGGAAAGAATTGTGGACTTCGAGGGAATATTGTCACTGACGGTTTCATTAATAAAGGCATGTACAAAAGACCCCTGAAGCCCGCAACATTTTGGCGCAGCCGGTTTTTCAAGAATCTACAAAAAGGACTGAAGGACGAATTTGAAGGAGCATTTAAAAAAAAAATATATGAAGAAACACAGAAGTGGAAAGGAAGGTATAATTAAATATTGAATAAATTTTAGGGACTTGGAGTGAAAGCAGTAAATAAATGGTGAAATTAAATTATAGAAAGAATGAAATTAAACAAATTTATAAATTTTAATTGAAAATTTTAATGATTATATGTCGAACTTTGAGGAATTGGAACTAGCATATAGAAATATATTAGGACAACTTGGCAGATTTACTGAGAAATTGTGGAATCAAATTAGTACGGAAGTTAACAATAAAGAAACTTTAGAATTAATAAAAAATAAAGTCAGTTCCACACGGGTATACTCAGAAGTCGAAAGAGTTGACGTAGTTTTTGAACAATTAGTATACTTCTTGGAACATAAAAGTGCTCATAAAATAAAAGAATTAGAAGATTGGAAAGGCGAATTTACTGCATTAAATAAAAAATTAAACGATATTGTAGAAGAACGGCAGGAGTTGTTAGATCAGGCTAGTGGAATAGAGGAAGAAAACGAAAAATTAAGAACTTTGCTGAAAAATAAAGATATTTCGGACGAATCAATTGAACGAGCACTGAGCCAACAGCCCAGACTAGAATTCGAAACATTAGAAGAAGCAAATAATAAAGTAAGGGAATTTGATTCGAAAATCAGATTTTTAGAATCGGAAGTAAAGCTAGCCCACGAAACATCATTATATCATAAGGAGGCATTACAGATTGAAGGTAAATTTGATAAAATAACAGCACCGGAAACAACATTAGAAATGTCGTTAGATACTGTATCGAATTACGTAGGAAGTGTGGTTCCATTTTTTATGGGATCGGAATCACCATCCGTTAAAACTGAACTTTATAGATTCATGGACGCTTGTGCGTTAGCAAGTCTAAAAATTACAAAAGAAAACAAAGAAGAATTCATTAGCTGTGTCAAACTGCATCTTCTTGGTGACGCTTATGATCTAGTCCGCACAAGAAAGTTCAAAGATTTAGAGGAGTTATTTGACGTTCTAAGAAATACATATTTAAAAATGACTACGTTAGATTCGGTTCAGGATAGTATTAGAAAAGCATATCAGACGGATGGTGAAAGTCTGAGAACATTTGCAAGAAGATTAGAAAGATTATGGGCAAACGCTAATGAAATAGCAGATTCAAGGTACAAAAATAAAAATCTACCTACAGATGTTTTTAATACGGAACTAGTAAACTCAGTTCTGACAGCATTCAAGGTAGGTGTAAAAGATCCGAGAATAAAGGTTCTATTATTAAGTAGCAAAGCAGAAAACTTGAATGATTTATTAGATGAAGCATTAAAGGCCCAGATAACAATTCAAGGGGGTCCGAGGTTCCCCGAGGAAGTGTACAGTTTCGAACAACGATCTGTAACCAGTCCAACGAATAGTATTCAAAACAATCATTTTCAAACTACCCCACTAAATCACAAAATATCAACACAAAATAAAACAGAAGGATCAAAAATACGACCAACATGCTCTTTTTGCCAGAAAAAAGGACATACACGAGACTAATGTATTACGCGGAAAAACACACCGTTTTGTATAGAGTGTGAAAAATATGGGCACGAATCTAGTTGGAGGTGTGCTTCCATTAGATTAGAAGCTCAAAATAAGGAAGGGTTTGTACGTACACAAAACCATCCAGTCGTTAATAGGGAATTTTTAAACAACAATTTGCAAGCAGGACATAACACTACGTACCGTACCAATAATAATAATAATAGAAATAATAACAATAGAAATGGGAATACCCCTAGAAATAATTTAAAATGTGATTGGTGTCGTAGACTTGGTCATGTAGAAACTGATTGCTACGCCAAGAGGGATTATCTGGCGAGGGAGAATAATGATCAAAACAAGGGAAACTACCAGGGGCCCAGCCAAGGCCAGTAAGCTGGGGACCCATTAAAAATAGCAAAATTAGGTCAAAAAGGGTAGAAATAGTAAATCATAAGGCTGAAGGGTCTGTGATCACATTAACTACCCAAACTCCTAAAAATAAGAGAAAACCGGTGGAGGAAAATATTGCAAATCAGACGTCTGAAGTGACCGTTGATACACATATTGATCCACCATGGTTTGATTGTGAGGGAGTGACAATGGTAATTGTTGCATTAATACATTTCTTTATATATATGATAATAGCAATAGGGGCAAAAATGATTAAATTAGTAGCAGATGAAACTAATCGGCAAAGATGTGTATGGGAAGAAATGCAAATAGGTCAAAAGGTGAACAATATGTTTACAGGAATGTTGAAAAGGTTTGAAAATTTTATAACATGTTATGATAAAAAAATCAGACAACAGTTGAGTGGATTAAATAAAAAGAGAATTAACAAAATATACAATAGAAAAGGGGACTGCTTCAAATTGTCTAATGTAAGTGATGTGTTCATTGAAGTACCTTGCGAGGCAGCTAAAAATGGAAAACTCATATTACTAGTAGACTCAGGAGCAGATGCAAGCATAATAAAAGATGGTGCAATGACACAACTACCGGAATTTGACAAAAATAGTAAGAAAGATTTTAATGGGGCTTTTGGTGGATGCGTAAGGACGTTAGGCACGACCAATATACAACACAGTAATATAAAGTGGTTACATTTAATAATGCATGTAGTATCTCTTGAACAAGGAATACCAGCAGACGGAATAATAGGACGGGATAACATATGGAACAGATCCGTAATAAACGCAATTAATAAGACCATAACATTCTACGATAAAGGAAAGAATCACACTATCCGATTACCAATGAAAACGCGAGCCGACATAGAAAATATTTATTACAATCATGAAATAAAAATCATGCCGAGAACCGCAAAAATAGTAGAAATTACACTAAAAACAAAAATTCCAATTGTATTAATACATAAACAAGAAATTTATCCTGGAGTATATTTGGGAGAAAGCTTATCGAATGTTAACAAAAATAAAGTTTATGTCTCAGTATTAAATGCTACAGAAAAGGACATTATAATAGACAACAATTTTAAACCGAAATTTTCAAATTTTAATCAGTATAGGGAATCAGATACAAACAATTCTACAATAAATACTATAAATTCAGTGAATATAAAAAATAGGATTAATAGATTATTAGAAAAAATTAACATTGATGAATCTTTAAATAAGGAGGAAATCACATCATTACAAAATCTTTGTATTTCTTATCACGATGTTTTTCACTTAGAAGGTGACGAACTGTCATACACGCCGATACTCAAACACGACATAACAACACAATGGACTCAACCACCAATTAACCAAAAGCAATACAAACTTCCACACACACATAGAGAGGAAATTAATAGACAGGTTAACAAAATGTTAGATGCTGGCATTATATCGCCAAGCATATCACCCTGGAATTCACCATTACTATTGGTACCGAAGAGGAGCGACAAAGACGGTAACAAAAAATGGAGACTTGTCGTAGATTTCCGTAAATTAAATGACGTAACCGTAAAACAGGTATTTCCTATTCCGCGAATAGATGAAATATTAGATCAATTAGGTCACAGTCGGTATTTTTCAACTTTAGATTTAGCAAGTGGCTATCATCAGGTCTTAGTAGAAGAAGGTGATAAAGAAAAAACTGCCTTCAGTACAGGACTTGGACATTTTGAATTCAATAGGATGCCTTTCGGTTTAACAGGGGCACCAGCAACTTTCCAGAGAATAATGAATCACATCTTAACAGGGTTACAGGGTATCGATTGTTTTGTATATCTTGATGATATAGTTGTGTATGGGAAAAATATAAGCGAACATGAACACAGATTAAGTAAAGTATTACAAAAACTAAGAGACCATAATTTAAAATTAAATACCGAAAAATGTCAGTTTTTACGTCGTGAAGTTGTATATTTAGGGCATAAATGTTCAGAACTTGGTGCGTTGCCAGACCCCGCTAAGGTCGAATGCGTAAAAAATATTCCAGTACCAAGAAACAGAAAAGAAGTACAAGCATTCTTGGGATTAATTAATTATTACAGAAAGTTCATAAGCAATATGGCAAGGTTAGCTTTACCAATTAATAATTTACTTAAAAAGGACGTTAAATTTAAATGGACGGAAGATTGTCAAAATTCATTTATTAAATTGAAAGAATCAATAATTTCACCTCCAATATTAGCATATCCAGATTTTACAAAAACTTTTTTACTAACAACAGACGCAAGTAACGAAGCAGTAGGTGCAGTCCTATCTCAAGGTGAAGTAGGAAGCGACCGACCGATCGCGTTTGCAAGTAGAACTTTAAATGGGGCAGAAAAACGATATTCTACCATTGAAAAGGAATTTTTAGCAATTGTTTGGGCAACAAAGAATTTTAGAGCATACGACCATTCAAAATTTTTACAGATCATCAGCCTCTAAAAGGTATTGCAAATTTAAAAGATCAGACATCCCGCCTTGCTCGTTTCCGACACAAATTATCGGAATATGATTTTGAAATAATGTACAAACCAGGCAAAAAGAATTTAAATGCGGATGCTTTAAGCACAATTCCATATATAGAACCAGATATTACAGCCGTACAAACACGATCCAAAACTACACAAAATATATTAGATCAGCAAATCACAAAAATAAAACCACAAATCAGTACACCAGTCGTAGATGAAACAATAATAGATACAAATAATGAAACGAATTCGGCTCAAATATTAACTGATCCAGATGAAATTAAAACCGTGATGAAAGATTTTCATGATTCAGCACTAGGAGGCCATCAGGGCACACTTAAAACATACTTTAGGATTAAGAAACAATTTAAATGGAGGGGATTGCAGAAACAAATAAAAGAATATGTTAGAAACTGTCCTAAATGCCAAATGAACAAAAGTTCAAAGTTAACAAAAATGCCAATGGTTTTGACAGATACGCCAACACGTCCATTCGATAAGGTTTATATGGACTTGGTAGGAATTTTACCTGAAACAGTGTCAGGAAATAAATATATTTTAACTTTTCAAGACGATTTTTCAAAATACATGTGCTGCGTAGCTATCCCAGACGCGGAAGCAAGCACAGTAGCCAAAGCTTTTTACGAGGAAATTATCACGCGTTATAATATTCCGAAAATTTTAATTACAGATAATGGTTCAAATTTTGTGTCAAAATTATTTTCAGACACGTGCAAGTTATTAAACATTAAAAAAATGCATATAACACTTTATCACCCGCAGGCGAATGGCTCGTTAGAACGAAGTCACAGACCTTTAGCGGAGTATTTGAGATGTTTTGCAAAAGAGGATGGGTCCAACTGGGACCAATGGTTGAATTCGGCAATGCATGTGCACAATAACACAGTGCATATGTCAACAGGGCAAACGCCTTGTCGTACTTTATACGGATTTGAATTTGACATGCCAACCAACCTAAAACGAAAATGTTCACCAATTTATAACAGTGAAGATTACAATAAGGTATTAAAATACCAAATACAGCGTACACATGAGATAGTCAGACAAAATCAAGAAAAAGCTAAGGAAAGATCTAAACGAAGTTATGATAATACATTAAATACGGTAGTTTTTAAGGAAGGAGATAAAGTTTTATTAAAAAACCAGAATAGGAAAAACAAATTTTCACCAATCTGGGTAGGTCCCAATGAAGTCCTTTCGATAATAAGTCCTGTGACAACAGTGATCTGTATCAAGGGAAAAGGGAAAAAATTCCATAATAACTTATTAAAAGCATATAACTCTTAAGTTATACACAATCGAACGAACAAAAACAACGAAATTAATAACTGAACCAACAGTTCATAATGATCATTAACCGCAATGCATAATATTGCAAACAACGTAAATAAAGTACGCGTAAATATTTTTTTTTTTTTAGAAAATATGTTTTTAAAATCTAAATTAGTGCATGAGGAAATAGCTATGTATTAATTTTAGAAGATGACTAGCATTAGATCATGTATTAAATGAGAAAGGAATAAAGTATAAAGAAGATTATATTAGATATTTCATAAACAAGAATTCAGTACGAATCAGTACGAAAGCAATAAAATATACATTGTCACTATAATTGAGATAGGTCAGTACTTCAGTTTCATTGTCAAGATCATTTTCAATGGAAACAGGCAACAGAAAGATCATTGCACTTGAAGTACAGATAGATGTTAGCGTAGCACACACTAAAGTGATAAAATAAAATGCAATTCAGCGTTTTGCATCTAGGAACAATGCACTAATGTACCGAAAATGAAACGAGATACGTTAATGCAGCGTAAAAATTTGAACAATAATTGAATGATAAGGAAAAAATACAATACACAATCTAACAAAATTAACAAACGTTTTAAATGTGATCATTACACGGTAATGAAAATATATATGTACCTATTGAATGTACAAAAGTAGTTATGCATAAATCGCGCGCGCTTACCATTATTAAAAATTGTCAATAATGATTAAATTCACAAATTAGTGCATGAATAAATAGCTAAGTATTTTTGAATAGAATTAGCATTGATTCATGTGCTAATGAAATTATAAAGAAAATAATGTCTATATATTAAGAAAAAAAATTAAAGATTTTACAATTAAAGATTTACAGTAAAATGTTCGATATAAATATACAATTAAAATATAAAAATTTAATACTATGATGTAAGGTAATATAAACAAAGATTATGAATACTGAAAGTAAAAATGATGTTATATATAAATTATTTATAAAGTTATAGTAAACATTACAAAGTAATAAGTATTTTTAAAAATAATCCTGGCTCTGGAAATGCATTTCAACCACGACAAAGAAATAAAACATGCACGAAGAAGAACTAGCAATCCACCAAACAATAAAATTCGACGCAGAAGACACTAAGTTTAAATATTAATTGTCAAAGAAGATCGTTTGATTTTGTTGGGTAAAGGTCTGAAATGGTAATATTATGTAATGAAGTACAAGAGACGAATGATAAAGAAACATGTGAGAGTCATGGCGCGGACAACAACAATTGTACATCAATAACATGTTTAATTAAAAGAAAGGAGCTCAATATAAACATGAATGTGGAATTTCGACAAATCAGCAAAATTGCGACTATTCTACCATAAAGAAGCAACAACATTTTACATCTTTACGTACATATAATTAAAAGATAACAATTTTATCACTCAAGGAACAAGCTAATATTTTGTAAATAAGTTGAAGGAGCTATTCCATATACACTTATTCAGCTGTCAATGCTAACCTTATGGAAAAAGAAATTTGACACATCAACAAAGTTATCATAATTGTACTAAATCAACAACATTTCACACATTATGCTGACAATTTCTTCAACAAAAGAACATAATTTCTTAAAAGAGAAGACGAAAATTAAAAACACTAAGAACTTCAAATATTCAAATAATGTACTACAAGTGAAATATAAAAGAACAACATCAAACAACAACATGTACGTATAATTAAAGATGATTTCCGAAGATGACAATTTCGCTACAAGAACTCTTAAAACATTTAAAGAAGACAAATTCGTATTAATATCCAGAAATATAAAATTACAAAACTACCAATTTTAGTATCTGCTCTCAACAAAATACGATTCAATTTGACTGAAAAAACAACGCAACATAGAAGACATCAAATTTAACAAAGCTTAGAAAATAAAGACGAAAGATGAGAATAAATGATGACAACAATGTTTTTCGATCAATGACAGAAACAAATAAAATGCAGCCAGCCAACCTATACACGTAAACAGAGAGTAACAGAACTAGCGATCACAGCAGTTTATGTTTTAAATTAATAGAAGACACAACTACATTTTTATTGTATAATTAAATAGACTAGAAATAAGTAAAGAAAAACTTGAAGAAACATTAAAAATATGAAAACTATAAATATAAACAATAACTCAACAAAAATTAAATGACTTATTTTCAATAAATATCAAAAAAAAAAAAACAAATCGTTGCACAAATTAAAGCATTTAATGACTTAGATGAATAAACAAGAAAAACAACAGAGCAACACGGAACGCAGCGATTGCAAAGCGGTAACTTGATCAACTACTGCTTTGTCAATTGCAACGTTCAGTGACTTGTAATGTTATACATTTTTCTTTTTAGCGTTACTAAAGTATATAGATATTATTTTTTTTTTATCAACAATATCACTAAAACTGCGACTATTAATTAAGTAATTGAGTAACGAAGATAAGCATTAATAAGATTCTTAAAATGAAAATATGTAAAATAAATTATAATAATAAGAAAAATAATTATTGATTTTATATATTATTGAAAGTTAAATAAATTAAGATATATTGTAATATTAATGATGTAAAAGAAAAAACTAGTATTCTTTTTAATAATAATTTTTTCTTAAAATAAGGGGGGAAGTATGTTGTGAATCAGAAACGTTTTTTTTATGTATTTAAGAAAGACTGCACATAACCAGTATGCACATAAAGTTCAAATCTAAAAGCACAATAACAGATGCATGTTAACGTAACATAACGTCTACGACGTAACTGGAAAGTGCATAATGTTTATGAGTGCATACTTTCAGGATATAAAATTAAGTCCGCTTGAAAGCAACGAAAAATGCACTGGTTGCAATTTGATCCAAGGCACACGCTAGCAAGTGTGTCGTCTGTTTAAAAGCAACAACAAAAGCATTGGTTGTAATTTAAGTCAAGACTAACGCCAGCATGGGAACCAATTAAGAATTTAGCACATTGGAATTTTCTCAGTTAATGATTTCACAATATTAGTAAATATCTTATGTGGGGTTCATGAGGTTTTTAGTAGTACGTAGATTTAAGAATATGCTTGCTTGCATTTATGAGTTGTGTTTTAAGAAATAAGTATAAGCAAGGGGTTCGTGAGTCGCACGATACCGAGGTGATGAGTAGAGGTTAAGTTTAGTTTTTAAGCTTTATGATTTTAACTGCCTTAGAGTGCAGACGTGTTTTCAGTTTAAACTCAAGCTTGTAAAAATACTTAACAATAATTAATAAAAGTATAAAGCAAGTCTAAAATATCCTTGCGTTTTTATTTAATAATAAATGTTAGGAAAGAATTGTGGACTTCGAGGGAATATTGTCACTGACGGTTTCATTAATAAAAGCAAGTACAAAAGACCCCTGAAGCCCGCAACAATTGTTGAGTGTGTCATTCATAGTGGGTCTTTTAATCTCAATCTCCAAATAGTTTGGGCGCTTGTTGAACGAATATGAATGACAAATGTTACTGTCATCTGCAAAGGAATGAATTGGGTTCTGGGTCAATGACAAAAGGTCATTGATAAATACCAGAAATAGGGACGGGTATAGGATGGAACCCTGCGGAACTCCATAATTGATGAAATGTTGTTCGGAGAACACACCATCCATCGCAACTCATATTGAACGACCCTGGAGGAAACTCGATATCCATCGAGTAAAAGATTCACCGACACCATATGCAATTAATTTTGAGACGAGGGCTTTATGCCACACTCGATCAAAAGCCTTGGAAATATCCAGAGCAACAACCTTACTTTCCCCGAAAAGGTGAACATAATTATTCCACTTTTCGGAGAGGACCGCCATCAACTCACCTGTGGATCGGATCCTACGGAAACCATATTTCGGTCACTAAGTAATTCGTTCCGCTCTAGATAGTTCACAAAGTGGAAGTTAATTACGCTTTCCAATACCTTGGAGAGCGCAGAGCATATTGCAATGGGTCGGTAATTGGCAGCGTTCGTAGCCTCGCCCTTTTTCAGAACTAGCTGGACATTGGCAACCTTCCAAAAAGATGGAAAAACTCCTGTCGTGTGGAAGATGTTGAAAAGGTTACGCAACGGACAAGCCAGCGTTGACGAGCACTTCTTCAACACATGGGCATGCCCGAGTTCGAAAATGAATCTCCGGCATTGCAGAAACAAAATCGACATCGGGCAGTGGTTGATTGGTATCTGGGAGCGTTGAATTATTTGCAAATAATTCTGCCAAGAGATTAGCTTTGTCAACCGGGTCAGTGAAGGTCTGGCCATTCATAATAAGAGTTGAAATAGACGATTTCGTCTGATTCTTCACTCTTTTTACGAATGACCAGAAATTTTTACTATCTCTATGGAAGAGTAGGACCTTTTTTCGCGCGTTTTGTTCGTGAAGAAACTTTTCGAGCTAGATCACGGCATAAGAGCGATTCCCAGCCTGTATGCGAAGTCTTTCTGTGTCAGCATTCTTGTTAGAACGCCAATTTTGAAAGGCTTCCTTTTTCGACCTGACTGCAATACTGCAAGTCTCATTAAACCAACAGTGGTCCTTGGGTTTAATGCTAATTTTTTTAGAAGGTATGAAGGACCGCATACCTAATAAAATATTATTTTGTACCATTAAAGTCGCGGCATTTATGTCTCTATCTGCGAACACACAATTTCCAATTAAAGTTGCGAAAAAAATCATTTAACGCAACCCAATTTGCTTTTTCGTAAAGCCATACAGTCCTCTTCGTGGCTTTAATCGAAGAGGCGCGTAAACTAGAATACGAAAACTCAGCGGAAACAGTACAGTGGTCGGAGTTACCAAGAGGTGCAAGGAATTTTACATCATATTTTTCATGATGTGAAGTCAGAAAAAGGTCTAGGACTTTTTGGCTTTGCCCATCGACGCGTGGGAGGTACGTCGGTTCCTTCACCAATTAAGTGAGTTGATTTCACTCTGCAAACAGCTCAGCCTAACAACAGATGGTATTTTGATGGCATCATATTTTAAAAAATAATTTTCTAAATTTTTATTTATTTTTTGTATTGAAAAAAAAAATTTTTTTTTGGACAATAAAAGTTGCAATAGTTCTTGAATCTATTTCTAACTCTGATTTCTAAAATGGCGTCAGTTTTATCATCTATTTCTAACTCTGATTTCTTAAATGGCGTCAGTTTTATCATATTGAATCTAGTTTACAATATAGTATATAATTTCTGAAACTAATGTGAAAAAACCACAAATAAAAATCAGTGTTTCGATTTTTCGAACAGAATTTGGCATGTTTTTTTTACAAAAGCCTCCGTGAATTCCTTGTCTACGCTATGTGCTGTACTGAGACCTACTGTAACTGTATCAAAGATAAAGCGAGCCTGGATCGTCTGGTTTAGCGTCTGCTGGTGCAATTGTGCATTCATTGATGCTGTCACTTGTACATGCAGTTTTAAACGAATTATTTATTTATGCATTTAAAAATTTGTATATGAATTCAATTATTATAAATTCCCACTGTGCATGTTTAAAGATTTTTAATAAAAATAAATAAAAAAACCAACATTTCATTTTTATTTTATTTTCAGGATTTTTTCCAAAAATATTTATATATGTTTCTATGCAAACATACTACTTTTTGAACTGAAACAACTGATATGTTTCACTGGAAACATATTTATATTCAGATCGTTCAAAATCATGTTTTATTTTAAACATATTTATGTTTCGGTTCAAATATTTATTTTATTTGGATGTAGTAATTATTATGTTTCCATTAGAACATACTCTATTTTAAGGGGCAACGTTAAAATGTTTTCGGGATATTATAATTTAAATCAGAGCTCATTACAACACTGTCTCAATACAACCCTGTTTACAAATGATTTATCAGACAATTATATATTATGTTTACATAAAATTCCAAACATACATGTTAATGCCTGCAAAATTATGTTTGGGAGAGCCCCTTTTTTGCAGCGTGCACAAATATAACACGCACAGCTCAAATGGTGAGAGAGCTCGGCCGAAGTTCTATACAGCGCCAAACTATTATTATATTATTTATTTATTTATTTATTTATTTATTTATTTATTTATTTATGTGTAGATTTTTTTGTGGTTGTGGGTAACAATTTTTAGTTGTATTTGTACTATACAACTAAATAGTTTTCAGATTTATAATTCTTGTATCTTATTTTTGGTATTAACAAAATTATATTAATATTCTTTCATATAATTTTCCGAATTAATAAAAATAAAAATGTTATTTAATAAATTATCACAACAAAGTAAAATAACTACATATTATTGTAAAATTAAAGGCATATGTAGTAATTTCTTGATATATTTCTGGACGTATAAATAAAGACATAATGTAGGTTTTTTTAATACATATGTGTAGGTTGTTTTTTAAAAATTAATATATATTTTTTTTGTATTCAATCTTGAAAAATCAAAAATCTAATGAACATATTTGAACAATATAAATGATAAATAAAACATTTTGAAAATAAACAAAAACAACAATATATAAACAAGTATGAGTGTTTCTACACTACTCACACTAATATAAATTATTGAAAATTAAATGATATATTTTGAAATATGTAATGTAGAAACTAATTAACATTAAACGTCACTCGTTTTGGTTTATTTGATTGAGTTTGTGATTTTGTGTTATGCTCTTTTTTATCAATATATGCTGATTTAATATTGTCTATTGAAACAGTTTTTATTGAATTTCAAATTTGAATTTTAAAAGTTTTATCATTTCGTGATAATATTTTATAAGGACCTTCAAATGGTTGTTGCAATCCAGCATATCTATTTATTTTTAATAATACAAAATTACAAGATTTTAAACCTTTGGGTACAAAGCTATTTTTTGAATTTGTGTGATGAACAATATTAATACTACAATCTGAAAAATGTTCTCTTAATTTTTTGATGGTCTCGTCTTCTGATATTGGTTTAGAAGATGGTATTATTAGTTCACCGGGAAGCCTTAAAGTTTTTCCATGTACTAATTCAGCTGGACAACATTTAAAATCTTCTTTAATAATAGATCGTAGACCAAGAAGAAAAAAAGGAATTTCATCCGACCATCGTACTGAGTCTTTTGAAGTCATAATACAAGTTTTCAGTTGTCTATGAAATCGTTCGATGATTCCATTAGCTTGTGGATGATAAGAAGAACTATGGATTTTGTGAGCGCCAAGAAATTTCGTGAGTTCACTAAAAAGTCTCGATGTAAATTGAGTACCCTGGTTAAGTGGTACTCCAAATCGAGGAATGTATTGATATGCAAAAGTTTTTGCAACTGTTGATGCAGAAATATCCTTTAAAGGATATGCTACTGGCCATCGGGTGTGTCTATCAATAATTGTTAGAATATATTTATAACCATTAGAAACCGGTAGAGGACCAACAATATCCATGTGGATATGTTCAAATCGTCCAGTTGGAATTTCGATTTTTGAATCTGGAGATCTCGTATATCGTTGTATTTTCGATTTTTGACATTCTATACAATTAGTTGTCCATTCATAAATTTCTTTTCTCATTCCTGGCCAAAAGTATTTCGTTTGTATTAATTTTCTAGTTCCTAGAATACTAGGATGCGATAAAGAATGTAACTTTTCAAATATAATTTTTCGCATTGAAGGAGGTACATAAGGACGTTGAGACTTATATGATATTTCATACCAAATTTTGTTTAGGGAAGAGGGTAAAGTAATCTCTTTTAAATTCATTGTATAAATTTTTAAAAGATATTTCTGTTGTTGAAATGGTGTCTATCTCTGGTATACGTGATAAAGTGTCTGCAACAATGTTTGTTTTTCCAGAAATGTATTGTATATCACTAGTAAATTGTGCTACGTATTCTAAATGTCTTGTTTGGCGTGGTGAACTACTTTTGAATATAGAGTATATGTTAGTGGTTTATGTATATACTGTAAATGGTCTGCCTTCTACAAAGTGTCGAAAATGTTTAATGCTGTTATAAAATGCTAATAGCTCTCTATCGAAAGTAGAATATATTGTTTCTGCTGGAGATAATTTTCTCAAAAAGTATGCTAAAGGCTCCAAAACATTATTATTTAATTGTTGTAATACTGAACCAATGGCAATGTTAGATGCATCTACAGCAATTGATAATTTAGAATTGCTATCAAAATGGTTAAGAAGTGTATTTTCTGCAAATTTTGAAAGAACAATTTTAAACGCGTTTTCTGCATCATTTGTCCAAATGATATGTTTACTTTTGTTTGGAATTGTCGCGGAAAGTATATTATGTAATGGACTTAAAAATTTTGCTAGAAAATGTATTTGTTTGTGGTAATAATTTACCATCCTTAAATTTTTTTGTAATTTTGTTGTAGAGGTTGGTTTTTCAAAAGTAGATATAATTTTAATTCTCTCTTCAGTTGGTTGAATTCCGTCGGATGATATTTTGTAACTAAGGAATTCAATGCATGATATACATGATACGGAATTCAATGCATGATACGCATGACGAATACGCATTTAGTAGGTTTTATATTTAATCCATATTCGTCAAGTCGTGCGATTACTATCTCAAGGTGCATCATATGTTGAGTTTCATTTTCACTAGCGATAAGTATATCATCAATATAGCAAAAAACAAAATTAAGACCGAAAAACACTTCTTTGACAAAACGTTGGAATGTTTGGGCACTATTTCGCAAACCAATTGGCATACGCACGAATTCAAATAGTCCAAAAGGTGTTGTTATAGCAGTCTTCTTCCGCCATTGGAATTTGGTGATAAGCTCTCACAATTTTAGAAAATATAGTTTTGTTTTTGAAATCAATGTTAATTTCGTGTGTGTGTGGTAAGGGATACCGATCTGATATAGTAATATTGTTCGGTCTCCTGTAATCTCTACAGGGACGCCAATCATTCGGGTCTTTTTTTGGAACTAAATGTAATGCTGATGCTGTATTAGATGATGAAGGACGACAAACTCCTATTTTAATCAAATATTCGAATTCAGTGTTGGCTACTTTATATTTAAGTGGATCTAGCCTACGTGGCCTCGAATATGGTGAAACACCACTTGTTTCAATTCTATGTCGAGTAGAATGTTTTACTGGTAGGTTATAATTTGGTGCAGATGTAATATTTTGAAATTTTTTAATGAGTTCAGTGAATTTATTTTTAACTATATAAATTTTGAGGCAAGAGATTTCAAAATATCCTTTTGAAACAGTGGTTCGTAAATTTGTTTTTAAGTCAATGAGTTGTCTTTTTTTCATGTCAACTAAAATTTCGAATGTTTCTAAAACAAAATTGCACCGATAATAGGAGTTTTGATATCTGCTAAAATAAAGGGTAATAAAATTCTCGTCTCAAACCTAAATCAATATTAAAGAGTTTCGTCCCATATGTTTAAATAGTTGAGCCATTGGCTGCTGAGAGAATAACATCAGAGTTTCTTTTAAAATTATAAAACTGGTTTGCTGGTACGATTGATGCTACAGCGTCAGTGTCGATTAAGATATTTAATTTGTTTCTTTTGTCAAATATAAATAGGCGACGTGAAGGTTTAAAAAATGATCCATTATTCGTCACCGTCATAATGGAAGAATTTAGTTTAAAGAGTTGTTTGTATAGTTTGGTGATTTTTTATTATTAAAAGAACATGGTTTAATACATGTACGCGCATTAATTCCAAATTTGTAATGATACCAGCAGTATGTCCGTTGAGGAGATTGTTGCTGTCTTGTACGAAGGGGGATCCGTTCACTAGACCGAAAGGGAATTCTTTCGTTGGACTTAGATCTAGTTTTTATTTCATTAACTTCTAATGATAACTTGTTAAATTTTTCATGCATTACTGAATTTAGTTGTAATAAATTGTGCATTAAAATTTCCATATTTGGAGTATTTGTGGTAACGCCAGAAATTTCTTGACGATTTGAAATTAAGAAAATTTTGTCAGCTAAGTCCATACGTTCATCAATATTTTTAAAATTTGATGACAATAAAGAAATTTAAACTTGTTGAGGTAATTTTCTCAACACAATTTGTATAATAATTCATGACCAATAATTGATGTTGGTCCAGCAAGAAGTTTCATGTCCCGAAAAAATTCAGATGGTTTCCGGTCACCAATATTTAAATTTGTAAATATTTGTTCAATTCGAGATTCTTCACTAAGAGAGTATCTATTGCAAAGAACTTTTTTAATACCGTCATACAAATTAGTATTTGGAGGTGAATGTAGAAAATACATCTTGCTGGAGTGCAATAATCACATTTTGATATTTAATTATATCATTTGTAATTTTATTTAATGAAAATTGCAATTCTGCTTGGATAAACCAAGCTTCTGGACTATCAGGCCAGATTTGTGGAAGTTTAAGAACTTTAACAATTGAATTTGTAGGTGAAGTAGATGGTATTGTGGTGGGTAGTGTAGAGGCAAAATTATAAGGTAATGAAAAGGTTAAAGTAGTTTATGTAGATATAAGGGGAATTTCTTCAGTTGAGACGTTTTCTCTTGTAGCTGAATTGAGTCTTGATCGTGTGAAGTTTACAATTACGTATTGTAAATAAATAAAAATAAATGTATATAATAAATAATAAATTAAAGTAATATAAAAATAATGGTTCTGGAAAATAGATAACTTGAGGTTAAGGATTTTTAATCGGGTGTAGCGGTTGATGATGTTGTAGTTAATAATTTTTCGATTCATATTTAGTTGATTTCAGGAGATATTTTTTTAAAGTTGCATATGAAGACGAAGTTTCAAATGAAGACGAAGTTTCAAATGAAGACGACTTTCAAATTTGTTGTTGTGGATGATGTAGTTGCTGCTAATGAACATCCAATGAACCACGTAGTTATTGTTAATGAGGCAGTTGTTGATAAATTATAGTTGTTGATTTTAATAGTTATTGGTATTTAAGTTATTTGATATATTTAACAATGAAAATTCGGTGTGGAGTTAATGCGTTCCTCTACTAAACAATTAATCGTGATGTAATATTGTATTTGATAGAAGGCATAAAATTGCTTTTGATTGATGAATTACGTTGTGCAAGGATATTAAAATTATTAATTATATTTATCATTTATTTTGGGATGATATTCAGGTTCGCAGCATTGCCAAAAATGTAGGTTGTTTTTTAAAAATTAATATATATTTTTTTTTGTCTTCAATCTTGAAAAATCAAAAATCTAATGAAAATATTTGAACAATATAAATGATAAATAAAACATTTTGAAAATAAACAAAAACAACAATATATAAACAAGTATGAGTGTTACTACAATATGCATTGAAATTTTATATAGAAAAGCTGTTAAATTATGTAGTTATTATCCATATAAAAACAACTACATCAGTTTAGTAAAAATAAATACATATGCTTTTGGACGTAAACCAAATACATATGTATTTATTTTAAAGACATTTTTAGTTATTTTTAATACAGTATTTTTTTCGGTGTATGTATATATTTTTGGGATTTATGCGAATATGGGGGAATTATAATTATTGTGTTGGTCAGCAATTACTCAATTTTGAAAAGGAATCTTGATCAAAAATATTTAAATGTTTCCCACTTATATGCACAGGGTATTGTTCCTTGGAACAACTCAACAAAAATCGACGAAATCAGATGTGTTCTTGATGGCTGTTATTGGTATTTCAGAAACGTGCCTGAAGGATTGTGTTCTTGATAATGCGAATATGATAGATGAATAATTTGCATAGAAACTATCGGGTCGTCAATAAAGGCGGAGAAGTTGCTTTTTTTCGAATCTTTCGTTATTTATGAAATACGTGATGAAGGTTCATTTGAGGCATAACTTGTCTAAATTTATCTATTAAGGTTTTGGTAAGTGTTATCTATTTGCCACATGGAGAATTTTCTAGATGTGAAGAGTTACTTAATGACTTATCGCAATACGCTTATGTAATTTCGATGGGGGATTTTAATACGAATTTATTCCAAAATAATGTTGTTGTTAGAGACTTCTGTGATAACTCAAATCTGTGTATTGTTCATAATTATATTCCAACACTTTTTAATAGTTGTCATCATACTACATCCCAGCAGGAAAAATCATCAATGATTCCTCAACGATTTCCCTATGTCAGGTCAGAAACGTCGCCCCGCAAAGCATTGATGATATTTTCATACAAATGTCCACTGATTCATGCATGATGTAGCATTAACGATGTAATGCACGTCATTCATCAATGAAGTCACAAATGATTGTCATACCTATTTTTTCGTAAAAACAAATATTTTTTTTATTATTTTATTTATTTTTTAATTTATATTTTTTAATGTAGATATATTTTTTTTATTTATCTTATTTTATTTATTATTTCAATTTTATTATTTTCTTCGGTTCTTGGTTAGAATGATATGTGTACTTGCAAATGGAATAACGTACTTCACTAACGGCCATCTTCTATCACCATTACTGCTGACACATACGAAATAAGCTTTCGCATTTCTGGAAAAGAAAACATATTATTATCATCTTTTTGATTTAATATTTCTGACCAGAAGTTTGTGAAAGATGCTTTAAAATTTATGGTCAACTTTCCTATTTGTTTGTATTCCCTATATATTGAATTGAAGTTTTCCTTGCCTATTTTATAACATACCAGTTTTATCAACTCCAAAATGGAACTTGTTGGTACATTTTGTGGGCTATGCACTGATAACTGATATAAAATTTGTTTTTTATCGGAAGGAAATCATTTTAAAACTTCTATGGCGGCAGTTTTTAGAAAATTTAAACAATTTCTTTTAAAGATTGCAGCAAGACAATCGTTTTCAACTGCCTCCAACTCAATTGCGACTGTTGCACCCAAATCTAAAGTGGCAAAATTTTCCGTTATACACTTATTGTAGTTTTCAATGACAAACTCTTCCGCAAATAAAATGTCATCAGAAATACCAAAAGTATTGCAAAAATTGCCAAAAATTTCTTTATACATATCAGAAAATTCTGCATACATTTTATGTATTTGAAAATGTATTTTATGTATCATGAAAAACTTAAATAAAATAAATGTCTGCAAAATGTTTTTGTCAAAAATTTTTTCCAAAGTTTTATTTTAATAAAAATAAATATTTAATAACAAGTAGATATGCTTTTAGGTTTTTTGCTTGCATCTCAGCAACGATTAGAAGGATCAGTATCAAAATTTGACACAAAATGAAGTCTGATATACGACTTGCGATGGTATTAATAACTCAATTTGAACATATCTCGAGTTATGCTGTTAATTCATATTGCCACAAATATTCATCAATGACAAATTTTCTAATATCCTCGATTCATCATTGATGACCTTGTCGTCAATGATGCCATTTCCTGCTGGGATACTTAGGAAAAGGCAAGTACTGTAACGTTAATGATAGATTTTGTTGAAAAACTCCGGGAATGTTTTGATAAAAAACATACATCGGTAATAATATCTCCCGATTTCCGAAAAGCTTTCGATTCTATATGTCACGAAATTCTCATAAACAAACTTTATAGTCAATTTATATTTTCTATTTCTGCTTGTAACTTAATCAACTCATTTCTTTATGCGCGCGAGCAATGTATTAGAAATTAACCAACGCTCAGGGGATAACACGGACTGTTCCGATAATATGGATATGTTGACTGATACTATTAATATTGATTTATAATATATTCAAATAGGCGAACTTAAACTATATTGATTTTATATTGCACCAATAAAGAGTTATAGCATATAAACGAAAAGATTCGCTTTTTTTGGCATGACAAGATTTTCAGTTTTTGAAATTTCTTCGTTTTTTGCTATAAATCCTTATTGCTGCAAGATAAAGAGTTATTGCAAAAAACGAAAAGATTCGGCCTTTTAGCATACCATCAACTGGGGTGACTTTAGACTTCCAGAGGTGACTTTGGCCAAACAAAAAATAATGTTTGCAATCAAATTTTCTCAGCATCAAAGTGGCTTACAGATTTCATTACTTTTACAATAATTTTCTTTGAAGCATTTTCTATCTGCGTTATGCTATTTCCTTAACTTTTAACACTCATATCACAACATATTAATATCTTTGTAAATTTAGCTAAAAATCATTAATTTTATTTACGAACAAAATCAAATTTAGTATGTAAAATATACGTATGCTATTAATACGTTACATTGTTTATGTTAGAAATTAATATATTTTCTATCTAATAAACCAAATATATATTGTCATTTCAGTCCATTACTATTTTTAATTATTTATTTTATTTATTCGTTCTTAAAATTCATGTTTTTGGGGTGATTTTGGCCCGAGGTAAAGTCGCCCCAAACTATACATGGAGGTGACTTTGACCCGGTTAAAACCCACATCAAATAATTCGAACGTGTATACCCAATGCTAAAATAACTCATGTGAAATTGTGGGTTTATTTGTTCCATTCTTTTCCAAATATATGCTATATTTTCCCATTTTTAAAATAAACGTGTTTGAATTTTAGTTAGGTTTTTTATTTAATGTCAGATATAAATGACAATATAAATGAAAAACAACGGAGTTGAGTTAATTGCAAGACAATGGCGGATACAAACTGGAAGTGACCTTTATTTATCTAGAAATATTAAAATAATAGATCCACATAAGCCCTTTACTAAAAAAGAAGTGTAAAATAGTCAGAATTTATTTTTTGTAATTGATATTACATATCAGTTGACTAATTTACTTGATTAATTCCATTTAATAAACTTGTTCTAATGAAAAATACAAAATGTTTTTATCTTTTTCATATTAATCCTTATTACCATGCTTATAATGATATAGTATCATAGTCATCTTATAGTTCAATAAAAACATAGATAAAATTGGTGATAAACATGTTTGGGCCAAAGTCACCTCACGCGCGAGGTGACTTTGCACCATTTTTATTTTTATTTTTTTTATAATTACTGTTATTACACCATGAAATTTTGATTGCGGATGCTTAAAGAGGACATACTTACAATATTTTATAAAATAATGAAATATTAATTCCATTACAAAATAGCGAATTAAAAGCATTACATTTGTGTACCATAAGAAAAAAATCGATCGTATTTTACATTTTTTAAAAAATATAATGTTAAGATGATCAAATTTTATATTGATCTTTGTTAAAAGCGCAGGCGAAATTTTTTTGAAAAAAATGGTGCGATTTTTGTCGGTTTGAAATATATCGAAAAAATGTCCGAACTCTTTGATCCTGCCAAAAATTTGATCTGAGGTATTTACAATGGAGTATATTTCAAACACTAGAGAACATTTTATTAAACAGACACCTGAGAATCATCCAAAATCGTTGCAACTTTTTATGTCGGCAAAATAGTATGATATCGAATTGGATATTGTACCAATATCGAAGGCCAAATCGTACTAAATCTAAAAAAGAGGTTCAAAGCAGTTTTTTTTTCGAATAAAAATGATTCTGGATTAATATTGCATCAAACAGTTTAAATATATCAAGATTTATTTGAAAAACATTGCGATATCGATGTGGAAAATGTTTAAATATACTAACATAAAATTTTACTCTACGAAAATTACGAAATTTTTAAAATTAGCAACGAGATCGGATTTTTGTTATCCAAGTTTTCAGTTTTGAAGATTTTGAAGTTTTAATTATTTTCCTCTACTTTTATATATAATAGTCGAACCATGTAATTTTCAATTCGAGTTAAAGGCATCATTACTATTTTACCAAAGATTTTTCTTGCACATGATAAAAATTCAAACAAATATTTTAAAATAATGATGATTATCGATAGGTGCGTTAAAAACATATAAAGAATGTCTCTACACCACTATTTTATATTATACCAATTAAAAATGATGGCAAAAAAAAACGAAAAGATTCGATCTTTTAGCTTGACAATATTTTCAATTTTTCAAATTTCTTCGTTTTATTGCTATAACTCTTTATTGGTGCAAGATTGGTGTAAAGGAAGTTATTATTATACCCTACACTAAGAGTGAAAGGGTATATTCAGTTTGGTACGCCGTTTGTAACACCCAGAAGGAAGCATCTCCGGTATGGAAATTAATAAACTTGTTCTAATGAAAAATACAAAATGTTTTTATCTTTTTCATATTAATCCTTATTACCATGCTTATTATTCGAAATATATAGGTTTCAAGTTATCTGGATTTTCAGTAAAACATTTATAATGATATAGTATCATAGTCATCTTATAGTTCAATAAAAACATAGATAAAATTGGTGATAAACATGTTTGGGCCAAAGTCACCTCACGCGCGAGGTGACTTTGCACCATTTTTATTTTTATTTTTTTTATAATTACTGTTATTACACCATGAAATTTTGATTGCGGATGCTTAAAGAGGACATACTTACAATATTTTATAAAATAATGAAATATTAATTCCATTACAAAATAGCGAATTAAAAGCATTACATTTGTGTACCATAAGAAAAAAATCGATCGTATTTTACATTTTTTAAAAAATATAATGTTAAGATGATCAAATTTTATATTGATCTTTGTTAAAAGCGCAGGCGAAATTTTTTTGAAAAAAATGGTGCGATTTTTGTCGGTTTGAAATATATCGAAAAAATGTCCGAACTCTTTGATCCTGCCAAAAATTTGATCTGAGGTATTTACAATGGAGTATATTTCAAACACTAGAGAACATTTTATTAAACAGACACCTGAGAATCATCCAAAATCGTTGCAACTTTTTATGTCGGCAAAATAGTATGATATCGAATTGGATATTGTACCAATATCGAAGGCCAAATCGTACTAAATCTAAAAAAAAAGGTTCAAAGCAGTTTTTTTTTCGAATAAAAATGATTCTGGATTAATATTGCATCAAACAGTTTAAATATATCAAGATTTATTTGAAAAACATTGCGATATCGATGTGGAAAATGTTTAAATATACTAACATAAAATTTTACTCTACGAAAATTACGAAATTTTTAAAATTAGCAACGAGATCGGATTTTTGTTATCCAAGTTAGTTTTAGAAAACTTCGAGACATAAATTACATGGCAGAATGGTAAATATTTTTTTTAGATTTTCGGTACAAAAAATACTTAAACTATTGAAAAAGTTTGTTTTTTAAAATACTGTATAAAAATTTCGTAGCCACGGTAGCTCAGTGGTTAGTGCGTTGGACTGCGAGGCGAAAGGTCCCCGGTTCAAGCCTGGACTGGGGCTAACAACATCTTTTCATAGAAACATTTTTCTATACCGCGCTACCTCTCGTCAGTAAATGGCAAACCTACGAGAGTAAAACATTGCCTATTCAAAGCTCTCACCCGCCGTTCGGATTCGGCAATAAACTGTGGTTCCCACCCATTTTAAGTACAAATATAACACGCACAGCTCAAAATGGTGAGAGAGTTCGGCCGAAGTTCTAAACAGGACTGTAGCACCAAACTATTATTATTATATTATATTATATTATATTATATTATATTATATTATATTATATTATATTATATTATATTATATTATATTATATTATATTATATTATATTATATTATATTATATTATATTATATTATATTATATTATATTATATTATATTATATTATATTATATTATATTATATTATATTATATTATATTATATTATATTATATTATATTATATTATATTATATTATATTATATTATATTATATTATATTATATTATATTATATTATATTATATTATATTATATTATATTATATTATATTATATTATATTATATTATATTATATTATATTATATTATATTATATTATATTATATTATATTATATTATATTATATTATATTATATTATATTATATTATATTATATTATATTATATTATATTATATTATATTATATTATATTATATTATATTATATTATATTATATTATATTATATTATATTATATTATATTATATTATATTATATTATATTATATTATATTATATTATATTATATTATATTATATTATATTATATTATATTATATTATATTATATTATATTATATTATATTATATTATATTATATTATATTATATTATATTATATTATATTATATTATATTATATTATATTATATTATATTATATTATATTATATTATATTATATTATATTATATTATATTATATTATATTATATTATATTATATTATATTATATTATATTATATTATATTATATTATATTATATTATATTATATTATATTATATTATATTATATTATATTATATTATATTATATTATATTATATTATATTATATTATATTATATTATATTATATTATATTATATTATATTATATTATATTATATTATATTATATTATATTATATTATATTATATTATATTATATTATATTATATTATATTATATTATATTATATTATATTATATTATATTATATTATATTATATTATATTATATTATATTATATTATATTATATTATATTATATTATATTATATTATATTATATTATATTATATTATATTATATTATATTATATTATATTATATTATATTATATTATATTATATTATATTATATTATATTATATTATATTATATTATATTATATTATATTATATTATATTATATTATATTATATTATATTATATTATATTATATTATATTATATTATATTATATTATATTATATTATATTATATTATATTATATTATATTATATTATATTATATTATATTATATTATATTATATTATATTATATTATATTATATTATATTATATTATATTATATTATATTATATTATATTATATTATATTATATTATATTATATTATATTATATTATATTATATTATATTATATTATATTATATTATATTATATTATATTATATTATATTATATTATATTATATTATATTATATTATATTATATTATATTATATTATATTATATTATATTATATTATATTATATTATATTATATTATATTATATTATATTATATTATATTATATTATATTATATTATATTATATTATATTATATTATATTATATTATATTATATTATATTATATTATATTATATTATATTATATTATATTATATTATATTATATTATATTATATTATATTATATTATATTATATTATATTATATTATATTATATTATATTATATTATATTATATTATATTATATTATATTATATTATATTATATTATATTATATTATATTATATTATATTATATTATATTATATTATATTATATTATATTATATTATATTATATTATATTATATTATATTATATTATATTATATTATATTATATTATATTATATTATATTATATTATATTATATTATATTATATTATATTATATTATATTATATTATATTATATTATATTATATTATATTATATTATATTATATTATATTATATTATATTATATTATATTATATTATATTATATTATATTATATTATATTATATTATATTATATTATATTATATTATATTATATTATATTATATTATATTATATTATATTATATTATATTATATTATATTATATTATATTATATTATATTATATTATATTATATTATATTATATTATATTATATTATATTATATTATATTATATTATATTATATTATATTATATTATATTATATTATATTATATTATATTATATTATATTATATTATATTATATTATATTATATTATATTATATTATATTATATTATATTATATTATATTATATTATATTATATTATATTATATTATATTATATTATATTATATTATATTATATTATATTATATTATATTATATTATATTATATTATATTATATTATATTATATTATATTATATTATATTATATTATATTATATTATATTATATTATATTATATTATATTATATTATATTATATTATATTATATTATATTATATTATATTATATTATATTATATTATATTATATTATATTATATTATATTATATTATATTATATTATATTATATTATATTATATTATATTATATTATATTATATTATATTATATTATATTATATTATATTATATTATATTATATTATATTATATTATATTATATTATATTATATTATATTATATTATATTATATTATATTATATTATATTATATTATATTATATTATATTATATTATATTATATTATATTATATTATATTATATTATATTATATTATATTATATTATATTATATTATATTATATTATATTATATTATATTATATTATATTATATTATATTATATTATATTATATTATATTATATTATATTATATTATATTATATTATATTATATTATATTATATTATATTATATTATATTATATTATATTATATTATATTATATTATATTATATTATATTATATTATATTATATTATATTATATTATATTATATTATATTATATTATATTATATTATATTATATTATATTATATTATATTATATTATATTATATTATATTATATTATATTATATTATATTATATTATATTATATTATATTATATTATATTATATTATATTATATTATATTATATTATATTATATTATATTATATTATATTATATTATATTATATTATATTATATTATATTATATTATATTATATTATATTATATTATATTATATTATATTATATTATATTATATTATATTATATTATATTATATTATATTATATTATATTATATTATATTATATTATATTATATTATATTATATTATATTATATTATATTATATTATATTATATTATATTATATTATATTATATTATATTATATTATATTATATTATATTATATTATATTATATTATATTATATTATATTATATTATATTATATTATATTATATTATATTATATTATATTATATTATATTATATTATATTATATTATATTATATTATATTATATTATATTATATTATATTATATTATATTATATTATATTATATTATATTATATTATATTATATTATATTATATTATATTATATTATATTATATTATATTATATTATATTATATTATATTATATTATATTATATTATATTATATTATATTATATTATATTATATTATATTATATTATATTATATTATATTATATTATATTATATTATATTATATTATATTATATTATATTATATTATATTATATTATATTATATTATATTATATTATATTATATTATATTATATTATATTATATTATATTATATTATATTATATTATATTATATTATATTATATTATATTATATTATATTATATTATATTATATTATATTATATTATATTATATTATATTATATTATATTATATTATATTATATTATATTATATTATATTATATTATATTATATTATATTATATTATATTATATTATATTATATTATATTATATTATATTATATTATATTATATTATATTATATTATATTATATTATATTATATTATATTATATTATATTATATTATATTATATTATATTATATTATATTATATTATATTATATTATATTATATTATATTATATTATATTATATTATATTATATTATATTATATTATATTATATTATATTATATTATATTATATTATATTATATTATATTATATTATATTATATTATATTATATTATATTATATTATATTATATTATATTATATTATATTATATTATATTATATTATATTATATTATATTATATTATATTATATTATATTATATTATATTATATTATATTATATTATATTATATTATATTATATTATATTATATTATATTATATTATATTATATTATATTATATTATATTATATTATATTATATTATATTATATTATATTATATTATATTATATTATATTATATTATATTATATTATATTATATTATATTATATTATATTATATTATATTATATTATATTATATTATATTATATTATATTATATTATATTATATTATATTATATTATATTATATTATATTATATTATATTATATTATATTATATTATATTATATTATATTATATTATATTATATTATATTATATTATATTATATTATATTATATTATATTATATTATATTATATTATATTATATTATATTATATTATATTATATTATATTATATTATATTATATTATATTATATTATATTATATTATATTATATTATATTATATTATATTATATTATATTATATTATATTATATTATATTATATTATATTATATTATATTATATTATATTATATTATATTATATTATATTATATTATATTATATTATATTATATTATATTATATTATATTATATTATATTATATTATATTATATTATATTATATTATATTATATTATATTATATTATATTATATTATATTATATTATATTATATTATATTATATTATATTATATTATATTATATTATATTATATTATATTATATTATATTATATTATATTATATTATATTATATTATATTATATTATATTATATTATATTATATTATATTATATTATATTATATTATATTATATTATATTATATTATATTATATTATATTATATTATATTATATTATATTATATTATATTATATTATATTATATTATATTATATTATATTATATTATATTATATTATATTATATTATATTATATTATATTATATTATATTATATTATATTATATTATATTATATTATATTATATTATATTATATTATATTATATTATATTATATTATATTATATTATATTATATTATATTATATTATATTATATTATATTATATTATATTATATTATATTATATTATATTATATTATATTATATTATATTATATTATATTATATTATATTATATTATATTATATTATATTATATTATATTATATTATATTATATTATATTATATTATATTATATTATATTATATTATATTATATTATATTATATTATATTATATTATATTATATTATATTATATTATATTATATTATATTATATTATATTATATTATATTATATTATATTATATTATATTATATTATATTATATTATATTATATTATATTATATTATATTATATAAATTTGATATTTGAATAAATTTGAACAATTAATTTGCCCACAATGCCCACACGGATAGAAAAGATTTAATTGAATATGTTTGAATGTAATTATAACGTAATTTGAAATCATCATATAAATATTAGAAGTAAATCTAAATACATTTTTATTCAATTGTATAATTATGTTTGTAATTTCTGCTATTTAACACATCCAACGTCAAAATAGGTTCTTTGAATTATATGTATTTGTTTATTCTTGGTGACAACGAATTTAAAATTAAGAGAATTAGTATGACAATGTTTAATTATATGTATGTTTGGCATTACGAAATCACAAATAAATAACAACGCAGTAATACTCACATTAATACTTTTCATATAGTTCAAAAGTTATTTTTTGTGGATGAATTTGTTTAAGTAGCACCAATTACTGTTAATACCAGAGAGTGGATGTTTGTGAAATCACAAACACATTAATACATTTCATATAGTTCAAAAGTTTTTTTTTGTGGATGAATTTGTTTAAGTAGCACCAATTACTGTTAATACCAGATAGTTTGATAATTAAAAAAAACGTAATTTTTCAAACGGGTAAAATATGAATTTTGTGTAAAAAAAAAAATTTGTACTAAATTTATTATTTTTACATTAATATGAAATATAAACATAAATATGTTTACATGGAAATAAAATGTTTTTCACATTCAAACATAGTTTACAAAAACGCCGAACATTATACATTCTGAATAAAAATATGTTTGATTGAAAAAAAAAATATGTTTGGATGTTATAATAATGTTTGGTAAAGCTTCAAAGATATATGTTATGCCTTCGAAATTATGTTTGGGAGAGCCCTTTTTTGCAGCGTGCATAGATGTTCAGATTTAGGACATGACGAAGTTTGTTTATTATCCTTAAAACGAATTTTGCAGCATTTTACGATCAAGAGTTTTTTTTTTCTACAAACACAAAAAGTGATTATTTATTAATTTATGCAAACTTTGGACCACTGTATCTCCGGAGAAGGTGTGTTCAACTCTGATAGATTTGGTGTGGAATGTCTCTAATACAAAAAGCTTTACTTACTAAAAAAAAATGTTAAAATGGTTTCCATTCCAGTTTGTGCAAAGCAAGACTCTTGGTTAAAACTTTGTCGATATTTTTTTAATAGGAGTCCAAATTTATTGTTAAATAGGGTTCAGTTTTGAAGATTTTGAAGTTTTAATTATTTTCCTCTACTTTTATATATAATAGTCGAACCATGTAATTTTCAATTCGAGTTAAAGGCATCATTACTATTTTACCAAAGATTTTTCTTGCACATGATAAAAATTCAAACAAATATTTTAAAATAATGATGATTATCGATAGGTGCGTTAAAAACATATAAAGAATGTCTCTACACCACTATTTTATATTATACCAATTAAAAATGATGGCAAAAAAAAACGAAAAGATTCGATCTTTTAGCTTGACAATATTTTCAATTTTTCAAATTTCTTCGTTTTATTGCTATAACTCTTTATTGGTGCAAGATTGGTGTAAAGGAAGTTATTATTATACCCTACACTAAGAGTGAAAGGGTATATTCAGTTTGGTACGCCGTTTGTAACACCCAGAAGGAAGCATCTCCGGTATGGAAAAGTATATATATTCTTGATCAGCATGACCTCCTGAGTCGATTTAGCGATGTCCGTCTGTCCGTCTGTCTGTCCGTCTGTCTGTCTGTCTGTTGAAATCCCTACTACTTTTAAAATTGAAAAGCTAGATAAATGAAACTTATAACTTAGATTACTAATATACCTACGCTGTATGTGCGAAAAAATTGGCGAGATCGGTCCATTGTGACCTATGATCCGACCACTTATGTTCAAATACCTCATATAAAATGTACATATAAAGATCAATTTTTATCTATACGTGCTTAGGAAAACTTTTTTGGTCAAATATATATTGATATCATGCTCAAATACATGATAATAATGTTTTCCGGCGAAAAGACTTGTGGTTCACAAAAAAAAAAATCGAAATTCGGTATACCTACCCATTTGTAAATATGGGTATCAAATGAAAGAAAAATCTTCAGGGATGGAAAGTTTGTATATATCACTTTGAATGGTAACCACACATATGTGTAGGGTATTTATAGTCGGCTTAGACCGACTATAATTTTGATAATTCTAACTATCATAATTACACCTACTTTAAAATTTCCCATGTGATCTAACCTTCCCAACTGGTTTGTTTTTAATTTCCGATTTTTTTTTTTAAATGCACATTCGCTCCTTTGGCATGACAGTGACGATATGAACACACAAAAATATTTTAATGTCTCATTGTTGCATTAAACATGTTTTTGTTTATTAAACAGCGACTTGCAAAACTTGTTGTTCTTCTCACAAAAGTTTTTATATCCGTACCAGTCGTTTTCCAGTACTTGTTATATATTTACAAATACTTGTATGTCTTACAAATTTTCATTTGTATATTCAACCAAAAATAACTTTAAATACTTGTTAATAAAACAAAATCTTTATTATTTAGTATTTTGTTAACATAACAATGGTTTTTGTAAAAATCAGAAAAATGTTCTGTTATACAAACAACCTGATTTGTTGCCTAAACTATTTGTTTATTTTGAGAAAAAACAACGCGTCATGACGCTTCGTTTCATTCCATTATGTTCGGCTGTGTTAGCATTTGTACTGCATTATTAAAATGTATTGCAGATTCAGAATATTATAACATAAAAAATACACTTTAAATTATTTGTATGGAATACTGGAGGAGTCTCAAGAGCCATTTGTTGATTTTAGAAACTTTTCGCCCTTGTTCTGGAAGCAGATGGGGTTAAAATCAAAGTGGCACGGCACTGTGTAATAAGAAGCCCTCAAGACACGACTTTACAATTTTCCATCACAGGGATCTTGCAAGATGAGGGTCTTTGTCTACATGTGACTTTATAATAAGAAGGAAAATTGAAAAACAATTTTTCCTCTTTATTATAAAGACACAGGATGTACTAAAAAATAAATTTGTTTATAGACAAATTTGTTCATCTAATAAATAAATTTGTATATCATACAAATTTACTTTGTTAATGAGACAAAAGTATTTTATTAAATGAGCAAGGCAATTTGTTAATATAACAATGAAAAAATTGAATTGTAAATATTTGTAATTAAAACAAATATTTCTTGTTGACCGTATATTAACAAATATTTTGGTAATTTAGACCAGAATTTTATTCATATCACCATAGGAATTTTTTGTGTGTAGTTTGGATTAACAAATTATGGAACACCGTTTTGAGTTTGTGTTCGCAAAGATAAATGTTACCCTACAAGATAGTGTTTGTGTTCTCTTGACATACGGTAAGTGTAGCGTAAGGCTTTTTTTTCTCTGATGAAAACAAAAATATGCATATACGAAATATTCATTATGCTTATTATTTATATACACAAAAAATTACTTCTTTCTTATATCAAAAAACACCTCTTCAAATTTCAGATAGAATATTTATAAATAATAGAACTAATTTTGGAAAAAAATAAAAATATCTGTTTTTGCCGAAATTCGAGTTCGAAAACTTTACAATAATTTAATAATTATAAGTAGAATTATAAAAAAATAATGTAAACCAGAATCAAAAACTTCTTTCAATTCTTATCATAGACACTTAATATATATATTTAGCAACATTATTGACCTTTCGAAGTTAGCTCTATAAGAAAAAGTTGTGTTTTTTTTAAGCATCATAATTTTGTGAAATTTTCGAATTTCGAAAAAAAAATCAACTTATATTTGTTTATTATATATTCAAAACCATAAACTAAATTTCACGAAAATCGAAGAAAAAACTTTAAAACCCTGTCGATTTGATGTGTAATTACCCATTTGATCATTTTATTATGGCCTTGAGGTTTTGAATTGTCTCGTCAACCACACTTGATTTATACAATTTATTTATTTGTTGGTTACAATATAATTCAAATATTTATGTCATAGGATTTACAGTTCTTGTGTTAGTAAAATAATTTATTTTTTATTGAAGAGATTGAAAATATGGAAAATAAATAGCCTAAATACAATTAGTGTTCGAATTCTGTTCGTTTTCATTATTAATATGCAGTTTAAGATATCCATCTTTTATTTAAATTTTAAAAAGTAAAATTATGAAAGATTCTTGCAGCAAGAGCAAAAACAAGATCATATCGTCACTATCATGCCAAATAGGTGAATGTGTAATTTTTGACATTTGCTTTTTTTACATGTTTGAATGTAGTTTAGCCTCAAGTATGCTGTGCCAAAGTCGCGTGTCATTTTGTTAGATATTTCTAGCCACAAAATACAAAACCAAAAGGGCGAATTTGAAATATTGAAAATCTTGTCATGCCAAAAGGGCGAATCCTTTCGTTTTTTCGCCATAACTTTTAATTGGTATAAGATAAAATAGTGCTGTAAAGGCATTTATTGTTTGTTTTAAAAGTACCTATCGATCTTTATATATTTTGCCAAATATTAATTTGCCATTTGTTATTTGCAGGAAAAAAATGTTGGCAAAATATTTATAGTTATTGTTTGTATTTAAAGCACCTATTATTTAAAAATATTTTGTATAACATTATTTGCCATTTCCCGTGTAGGAAAAAACGATCGGGCCAATGTTGGCCCAGCCTTGCGCCAATAGTACTCAACTCTGGGCCATTTACGGATGATAACTAGGGCGCTGGGGATTCTGATGGTTATACTATATCCTTCTAAAGGACATCAGCCAATGCTATCTCAGTAAGAAACCTAATTATTTAGTTGAGTGAATCCAAGATTTTTCTTCCTTGTGCGCATAAGGGCTGGACAAGTTCCCAGAATATGCTCTGGGTTTTCGTCCTCCTCCAGACAGTATCTACATGTACTGTCGGATTGTTTACCCATTCTTGTGGGATGCTCTCCCAGTCTGCAGTGACCTGTGAGAAATCCAGTCAAGATTCTTGAATTGTTGTTCTTTGTTAACTTAATACATTCTTTGAATCTTTTGAGGCAATATGTCCCAATAAGTTTCTTTGATTGTCGTAGCTTTGGTAGCCTCATCCATAATTCTTTTCTTGTTGTTGATTTTTCTTCTCGCAGTATCTTTTTAATCACACTGTCGCCAATCTCACAGAATGGTTCTGGGCCTATGAGCTTTGTCGCGGCCCCATTCCTGGCTAGCTGATCAGCTTCTTAGTTCCTTCATCAGTTAGTGACCCATCTGTAAACCATGTGATCATATGCTTTTTAATGTCATATGTATCAGATATGTTCTTAAAACGCTTATTGTTTCGTCGTGAATTTCTTCTCGAAATTGAAACTTTTAATCCTGTGGTCCTTCAAGGTTGGGATTGAGAGATGTTTGGCAAGGAGACTAGCATCCCAGACTCCCAAACTTCTTTCATTGTCTTCGTTTCCCATGCGATACAGTGCTCTTTTACTACCCCCTGTAAGAACAGGTAAAGTAGTTCTAGTTCCAGGAGTACCTCCAGTGCCGCAGTGGGACATGTTCTCATGGCTCCTGTTATACACACACATGCCAGTCTTTGTACTTTCTCTAAAGATTTCATTGTCGTACTGAGATCTATTCTCTTTGACCATATTACCACTCCATACATTATGATAGGTCGAATCATCATCGTGTACATCCATCGCATTATCTTGGGTGTACATAATAGCTTATCATAATAGCACGGGTTGCTTTCCGTATAACTTCTTGTTCCTGTTTCTTCCATAAGAGTTTCCTGTCTAGAATTAATCCTAGAAATTTTACCTCTTCTTTCCGATCTATTTCAGTTCCTTCTAATCTGATTGGTTTTAGATTTAGGTTTCTCTTTCCTTTCCTTTTCCGTTGTTTTAAGGACAAAAGAGGTCAGGCTAATAGGTCGGAAGGATTTTGGATGAGAGGGATCCTTTTTCCGCACCTTTGGTATAAATACCACCTTGGCCCTCCTCCAACTGCTTGGTTTATAACCAAGTGCTAAACTGCTTCTTGTTATTGCATCATTAGATCACTCCTGCCCTGTTGGAGTAGGGCTGGAAATATTCCATCTACACCCGGAGATTTAAAGGGTTGAGAGGTATGTATTGCATAATCTATTCTTTGCTCCGTGAAAAATCTTTTTAGCTATTTCCCAATCATCTCTCCTGGGTTCAGTGCTATTTTCTGGTTCATGTTCTCGGGTATTCTCTATGCTTCTAGGAAAATGAGTTTTGAGCAAAAGTAATATGTTTTGCTCCTCATTCTCGGTATAGCTGCCATCTTCTTTTTTTAATGAGAGCGATGTTTCTGTTTTTACTTTTGCCATTGTCTTATACAGTCTTGCCGCAGCTGATGTACTTGCAATGTTCTCGCAAAAGTTTTGGAAGCTTTTCCTTTTTGCATTCCTAATTTCTTTATTATATGTGGTCAGTAAGGTAGTGTAGGGGACTATGGGGGCGATTATCACAAGGCAACGTGTCTGAGTGCTTCAACATGGCGAAGCCAGCGCAATCCTTGTAGGTTTCGTCTCAAGTCAACTCACTGCTCACCAGAATTGGCAAATTGTCAAATGGTGACACCTCCACTTCGGTGGAAGTCCTCCTCGTGGAAGTCCCTGGAAACGTCGCTCTACACCACCCGGTGTAGAAGTCGGCTAAAGTGAGTGGCGAGCTTCTTCCTCAGAGTGAGGGTTCGTGCGTTGGGTTTGGGTCCCAACACGGAAAAAACCTATGCGCCCAATGAAAACAAAAAAGAAGCCTCGGATAACGACCGATTACAACGATGACGACCCACGCAAACGTTTTAAGGACCATGATTTACGGATATGCACCTGGAATGTCCGGACCCTTTATAGGGAAGGTGCCTCTATCCAGCTGACAGCTGTCCTCGAAAAATATAAGGATGACATCACCGCTATCCAGGAGATGCGATGGACGGGACAGGGCTGTTCGAAACAAGCGTCCTGTGATATCTACTACAGCTGCCATGCGGAGAGACACGAATTTGGATGTGGATTTGTGGTCGGCAAGAGACTCCGCCACCTTGTCTCTAGGTTCACGCCCGTGGACGAAAGGCTGGCAACAATCCGCATCAAGGCTAAATATTTCCATATCAGCCTAATTTGTGCACACGCTCCGACGAACGAGAAAGATGACGAGACAAAAGAGCGCTTCTACGAGCGCCTAGACAACGCATACGAGCGCTGCCCCCGCCACGATATCAAAATCGTGCTAGGCGATTTTAACGCCAAGGTGGGCAGAGAAGCCATCTATTGTCCCACAATCGGAAAATTTACTCTCCATGCCAACACTTCCGATATCGGAACGATGCTAATCGACTTCTCCGCAGCACGAAACATGGTAGTTAGTAGCACTAGATTCGAACATTTCGATATCCACAAGGCCACATGGTTGTCGCCCGATCAAAAAACTAGAAATCAAATTGATCACGTTGTGATTGACGGAAAGCACGCTTCGAGCGTGATGGACGTACGCACTATCCAAGGTGCCAATATGGACTCGGATCATTACCTTGTAGCAGCCAAGGTCCGCACACGCTTAAGCGCTGCGAAGAACGTACGGAACCAAACGCAGAGAAAGCTAGACGTCGGAAAGCTGCAATCACAACAGACAACGAAAGCCATTTCCACTCGACTCTCACACCTGCTTAGACAAAGCACTCCTCTTCTCGATGATATAAGCGCGCAGTGGAATCATATCTCCTGCTCTATGCGTACGGCTGCCGAAGAGGTGCTTGGATTCCAACGCCCCCTGAGGAATCAGTGGTATGACCAAGAGTGTCGCGCGGCCACTGCAGAGAAAGACGCTGCATACAAATCCACCCTGCAGTCAGTAGCTACGCGAGCTGCGAAGGAGCGATACAAAGAGAAGAGGAGGGAAGAGAGACGTCTTTTCAGGCGTAAAAAAAGCGAGGCAGAAAGACGTGAGTGTGAGGAGATTGAGATGCATGGGGACAGGAATGACTCGAACATTTTTCTAGAAAATAAGATGCCTAGCCGGAGGTTCAAAATCCGGAGCCTCTTCTTGTAAAGATGAGAACGGAAATCTAGTGACAGATATCCAGAGCACACTGAAAATATGGAGGGATCACTTCTCTAGACTGCTGACCGTTGATGATGACCGCAATTCCACCGATAGAGAAGTAAACCCGGCAACCCCAGTACTTGATGACGACGTTGAGATTCCGCCACCCGACCATGACGAGGTCAGAACAGCCATTTGCTCGGCTGAAAAACAACAAAGCCGCAGGTGCTGATGGCCTGCCTACTGAATTGTTTAAGACCGGAGGCAAAGAGCTAATAGAGAGCATGCACGAGTTCGTAAGCAGAATATGGTCGGATGAAAGCATGCCAAGTGACTGGAACCTCAGTGTACTCTGCCCAATCCTTAAGAAAGGGGATCCCACTATCTGCGCCAACTACCGTGGGATCAGCCTACTCAATATCGCATACAAGGTTCTATCGAGCGTATTATGTGAAAGATTGGACCTTATCAATGCGTCTTCAGACCTGGAAAGTCCACCATAGACCAGATTTTCACATTGCGCCTAACCCAGGAAAAGACCATAGAAAAACAGATCGACACCTACCACCTATTAGTCGACTATAAAGCCGCCTTCGACACTCCGATAAGGGAACGATTATACGCCGCAATGTCTGAGTTCGGTATACCTGCGAAACTTATAAGGCTTTGCTGGATGACCCTGAGCAACACACGTTGCTCAGTGAGAATAGGAAAATACCTCTCCGAGCCATTTCATACCAAACGAGGTTTCAGACAGGGTGACTCCCTATCGTGCAGCACTAAAAATTTGCACTAAAAATTGTCATGCTGCTCGCATATGCCGACTATATTGATATCATTGGCAGGAGCACACGAGCAGTCAGCGCAGCATTCTCCAGATTGGAGAAAGAGTCGCGTCGAATGGGTCTAGCGGTGAACGAGAACAAGACGAAGTTCCTTGCGTCAACAAGCAAAAAAGAGTCCGTGCATCTTGAACAAAAAGCTGATTTTGACACCCACAAGTTCGACATTGTGAAGGATTTCGTCTATCTGGGATCCAGCGTAAACAGCAACAACGACGTCAGCCTAGAGTTCAAACGGAGAATAACTCTTACCAACAGGTGCTACTTTGGGCTCAGTGGGCAATTGAGAAGTAGAGCCCTCTCTCACCGTACAAAAAAAACGCTCTTCAAGTCACTCACCATGCCCGTCCTACTTTATGGTGCAGAAACATGGACGCTGGCCTCCACCGATGAGAGAGTACTGGGAGCGTTCGAAAGAAAGATTATCCGTAAAATCTTTGGCACTATCTGCTTTGCAAACAAGTATCGAACCAGGATGAACCACGAGCTGTATGAGTTTTTCGACGACATTGACTTAGTCAAGCGCATCAAGATCCAGCGTCTTCGTTGGCTAGGTCATGTCGAACGAATGGATGAAAACACTCCAACCAAGAAGGTGCTTGAATCGAAACTCGAAGGTGGACAGCGTAGAAGAGGGCGTTCAAATCTGCGTTAGAAAGACCAAGTTGAGGACAACCTGGCAACGCTTGGTATTTCTAACTGACGTCAGCGCGCGCAAAGCAGATCCGATTGGCGCGGCTTCATCTCAGCGGCCAAAACTGACCCACGGTTGTGGGCCAGTAAGTAAGTAATTGTCACGCTGTGTTCGGTTTTTAATTATCGGTTTTCATTATGAACTTAGGTTTGTTTTTTATTATTAGCTCTAGTTTTTGAGATATAGCCCGTTTTTGTATTCTCATAGTTTTGCTCTTATAACTTTTTTATATTCTAACCAATGGCATTAGACACGGAGAACCTTGCGCTAAAATACTTAGTTTGTGAGATATGGGCAATAGAAAACTCAAAATTTACAAATAATGAAAAATTATTTTATTTAAAAAAAAAATGATTACTATGTAAAAAAAATGCAAAAAATGACTGTTATGCTTGTTTTGTAACACCATGTCTTTTCTTTAAAATATTATATAAAACAAATATATTGTGGCGTTTTCTTAGGAAAAATCAGATATTTTTAAATGCTTAATTTTAATCAAAGGCAGTAATGCATTTTCTAATATAACCAAAACCGCAATTTTTGACATTAATTTTGACCAAGTAATATTTTTTTTTTAAATAAAAACTTATAATTTTTTGTCAACTTTTAGTTTTCTTTGGTCCATATCTCGCAAATAAAATTATTCACATGTAAAATAGAATTTTTGTATTATAGAACAAGATTCTATGTATCTGATGTAGAAAACATATTTTGAAGTTTGTCATTGATTATGATATTAAAAAAGTTATATGAGCAAAACTATGAAAAAATAAAAATGGGCTATATCTCAAAAACTAGAGCTAATAATAAAAAACCGATGCCATTTTCGGAATCAGTGTCACAATTTTAACTAAAAATTGATGCAATTTTCACTGCACTAAAATAATTATAATAATATATTTCTACGACTTTATTCCAAATTGAAGTAAGAACTATTATTCCTTATTAGTAGGCTTATATTTCAGAAATAGTACGTGTTAGAGAATTTAGTTGTTTAGAGACTCAATTTTAATGACGAATATTTTCCCCAAAGACATTATGATAGTTTTCTAACTTCTTCTATTGGTTATAACTCCTTAACGAAATTGTTAAAAGAAACCATTAAAAATAGTGGTAAATCGTTAAGATACAAACTTAAAGTGTTCAGTGGAAATAATCCTTAGGAAGTTCCCTATAATGGCTCCTTAGACATCAAAAACGAAGTAGGAGCCATTTCGCTACAAAATGACGAACGATATTGGTTATCCTTTGAACCCTTTAGGACCCAATAGCGCCTAACGCACACGTGTAGGCGTATAAGTTTATACTACAGTTTTGTTTCACTGACCAACGTGTTGCAAACACGAAGTCAGCAGTACAACGAGTCGTCAGCAATTTCCGATCTCGGGAACGCTGTTGTGATGCTGACTTCGTGTTTGCAACACGTTGGAGCGCTAGGGCTATGTAAAATTGCCGATTTCTTATAATTAAATTAGCTGCCACAACTAAACAAAGTGTTGTGTCAATTGAATTCATTAGTTGTGTGAACTAATTTTTTTTTTTTTTTTTTTTTTTTTTGGAATATCTACTAAGATCCACAGCACTCAGACAGACTATATCCATTGTACTGTGAAATCTATTCCCTACAATTTTGTGGTTAATATCACCACGAGCGCCCATGCCCAAGCCGGGATTCGAACCCGAGACCTTCAGAATGCAAGTCCAGCGCGCTACCTCTGGACTGCTGATGCCGACTTAGTGTGAACTAATACGCGGTGTTGCAACAACTGAATCAGTCGAATGTTAACAGAACTAATTAAATCGGTTGTCAGAAAATTACGGTTGTCCCAACTGATACGTTCTTTGGGTGTACATTTATGCGCAAGAGTTTATCCCAGATTAGCAAGGCGTTGCCAGGCTGAAATTTCAACTGTTCTCAGAGTTTTAACCGAAAAGAAACACTTAAGGACTTGCCATGCCTTTGAAACGTCAGAACTGATGATGCTTAGTGGTGCGTCCATCTCATCATCAGGAAAATATTTTTCTTATTTATATTTATATGTAGATTTTTCTTGTGGTTGAGGGTAACAATATACTATACAACAAAATAGTTTTCAGATTTATAATTCTTGTATCTTATTTTTGGTAATAAAAAAAAATCATATGAATATTTATTCATATAATTTTCCGAATAAAAAGTAGTTTTTATTATAAAAAATAAAAATATATTTTTTATTAAATTAGTTCTCACAACAAAGTAAAATAACTTCATATTTTTGTAAAATTAAAGGCATATGTAGTAATTTTTCTTCATATTTCAGGACGTATAAATAAAGACAAAGACATTTAATACAAATGTATTGAAATAGTATAGAAAAGCTGTTAAATTATGTAGTAATTTTCCATACAAAAACAACTACATCACTTTAGTAAAAATAAATACATATACTTTTGGACGTAAATCAAATACATATGTATTTATTTTAAAGATATTTGTGGTTATTTTTAACGCAGTATTTTTTTCGGTGTACCATTTTTGTACTATTTTTTAACAATTATAAAGTAAGGGTTTACAGCTCATCGAAATCTATTCTAAGGAGTTTTGTACTTGGAGGGTGTACGAATACGACTTAATTGCTGACTAAACTAAATTGAATGAGTTTTCAATCGATCACATTTCGGTAACCGGTAATTGTTAAAGTCCGTAATCAATCGATTGTAAGGTACCCAATGTACATCACTATATACTATGTTTTTAATTGTCAAAAAAGTTACATCAAATGTATGTCAAAACTATGAATGTCAAAACTAAGATTAAGATTATATATATAGGATATTTTGATGAAAATGAAATCAATTATCATTTTACAGCCACGCAATCGGCATCATCTTTTAATTAAGCCAATTATCGACACACTTACATGCCTTGGCACTTTTGATTGCCGGCAGTTAAAATAAACTTTAGGCCAGTGGCATTATTAAGCGTCGGCAATATTAAAAGGCAGGATTAAATTTGTGTACACATATGTGAGAATATGTGCGGTTATCATTTTAAGTGATGCATAGATCACAAGGGTTTATGAATCATGAAAATTACTACAAACATGCAATCGCTTAAGAATTTTCATTCATTTGATACCTATATTTACAAATTGATAGGTGTACCGAATTCTCTTTTTTTTAAACCACAAGTGGGAAACATTATGTTCATATATTTGAGCATAAAGTCAATAATTATTTGACAAAAAAGTCCACTTAAGCCTGCATAAAGTAGTAGTGGAAAATATATAAGTAATCTAAATAAGAAGTTTTATTGATCTAGATCTTATAATTCCTAATTTCAACAGACGGACATCGCTAAATCGAGTCAGGAGGTTATGCTGATCATGAATATATATACTTTTCCAGATATGCTTCCTTCTGGAAATATTTGTTCGAAAAAAAATCGTGTTTTGTAGAACAAGATGTTTTTATTTTGGGAACCTCAGATCTTATTAAATAATATTCAAACCAGCTTTGTACTTTAGAGCTTCTATATAAAATAATTGGTTTGTTTTATCCTTTTTTAAAATTGGTATAAAACCGAAACCGTTTATATCGGATTATTTCTGATTTACGTATAACGGATTCGTTTACGGTTTCGGTTTTGAATCGGTTTTAAACGGATTTCGGTTACGGTTACGGTGTCAATTCTTGATTACAACTAAATCAGCAGAAGAACTTAATAATAACATAAAGATACATGAATGGCTTAGACGTTAAACGCCAAAACTGCCATACAGCGAAACGCGGCGAATTAAAAAGCACAAGGTGCACACAAAAATAATTAAAAACACATTTTTACATAAAAACAAAAAGAAAATAAAAGGCACATTAACAAGAAACATATATAGACTAGCTGGACCCGTGCACGTTTCGTGCCCGTAAAATTCTTCCCTGTAGAAATCTTCCCCGTGCAATTCTTCCCCATAGTGTTTTTCCAATAGATGTTTTAGTGTGGTGAGTTTTAGTGTGATGAATTTAGTGTGGTGAGTTTTAGTGTGTGAGTTTAGGTGTGGTGAGTTTATGTGTGAAGAGTTTTAGTGTGGTGAGATTAAGTAAGATCAGTAACATCCAATTTTAAAGTTTCGTTGAAATCGATATCATTAGGGCTGAGATATAGTGTACTGAATTTTTGATTTCTATGGGAGATGCCACTCCTCTTTCCCCAATCTTGTTTATATATGGGTTATATATGGTTTAGGATACTCCATGGACTTTATAGCATAGCAATTAAAATTGTCAGAAAAATACATTCAGTGGTTTTGCAATGATTATACACCAAAAATAAAAATAGGCGTAAAAGTGGGAGTGGTCAACGAAAACTATATAGAGAACATCTCCTGGGGCTGTAGGATTCCAAGTTTAAAAATCCGTGCACAGGTGTACGTTTGCATAGCGCAAAAACGAACGGAAAATGAGTTTCATATATATAGATATATAAAATAAAATATAAAATAAATTTTCAAAAAAAAACAAATCTCAAACAAAAAAAATTAAAAATAAAACGATTTTTGCTGTTTTGTACCACAGCATCCAAAAACTGCCTTTTTAAAATTCTGAAAAAATTTACATAAATTCTTGACATTAAACAAAGATCATTCCACTTTGATTTGGTGTGGTAAGAATTTTTCTTTTATTATACCCTACACCTATGAGGTACAGGGAATATAAATTTTGTGCAGATTTTGTAACGGCCCTTAGGAGGCGTGGCCGGTATGAAAATTCTTGATCACTACCCGAGTCCGTTTAGCTATGTCAGTCTGTCTGTCCGTCTGTCTTGTTGTCAATATACGAGGAAAATTGAGAAATAATGGTCGGAATGTGACGAAATTTGGTCACAATAAGTTTCAGGAAATTAGTTTGGAAATAAGCCAAATCGGTCAATGTACACGCCCACTGTCACGTGTTAAATTTTTTTTTGTATGTTAATTACGTTTATTGGATATTTAGGAGAAGTTATCGACATATTTTAAATATATAAATTCACCCTGACCCCCTTCGATTGGCTTCATATCTTAATATGTTTTTATAATTGGTGCTTGGCACGTGCCTCAGTGGGCTTACATTTTTTTTGCCAAATCTGGCAAGATCGCCATGTAATGATGGATCTTTGGGCGGAAGATTAGTAAACGTAGGGGGACGTTTTTAACAAAGAAATTTAATCCTGTCTTTTATGCTTAATAACGTCACTAGCCTAAAGTTTATTTTAACTGCCGGCAATCAAAAGTGTGACGAGATTGGATTAATTAATATCCCCAGCAAAGGTGTAGGGTATTCCATAGTCGGGCCCAACCGACTATAAAAGTCCATCCCATGTGACTGAACTTACCCATTTAATCTAACTTTCCCAACTCGTTTTTTCCTTAACTTTTAAAATCCTGTTTTTTAGTATATAAATCGCCGTAATTTTGGATTGGTTTGAGATACATCAATAAAAACTGGTATATTTTATTTTTACAAATTAACCAACGCTCAGGGGATGCCCCCTATTCGTGCAATGCACAGTGTTGATCGTAAGAAAGAATTATACGTTTAAGGGAGGAGGAAAGATGGAGTAGTGTCGGTGGATGTTAGCTTTAAATTTCCCAATATTAAAAATGTCGGGAAAAACAGACGCAGGGAGATTGTTCAACAAACGTATCGTGCGACTGAAGAACGAATTAGAACCGAGTGGACTACGAAGGGGTGGGCTTGGTTCAATGACCGGGTAGAACGAGAGAATACACGAAGATTTTGAAGCCCCTGTCCATATGTGCGAATTGTATTCCATCTTAGCACGAATATAGGTGGTGTAGATAATGCGAAAGTCAGTGGGAGTGAAGTATGTCTTACACCGTTTTAAAAAAACCGATGCACGCCGCTTCTTTCGACACATCAAATATGCGATCATTCCAACGGAGGTCACATTGAATTGATATGCCCAGAATGTCAAGAGCAGCTGACTGCGCAATATCCACAGCACCCATATTGAGGGGAGGGAGGGGCGAATCCATTCTTTTGTGAGATAACAGACAACATTGGGTCTTGTTTGCATTAAAATCAATTTTATTAGCAAAACCCCACTCGGAGATTGTTTTCAGGTCATTATTGAGTGTGTCATTCATTGAGCGCCATTTACTCACAATTTCCAATGAGTTTGGACGCTTGTTGAACGAATATGAATGACAAATGTTACTGTCATTTGCAAAAGAATGGATTGGGTTCTGGGTCGATGACAGAAGATCACAGAAATAGGGACGGGGATAGGACGGAACCCAGCGGGACTCCAGAATTAATAAAATGTTGTTCTGAAAGAACACCATCAATCGCAACTCATATTGAACAACCCTGGAGAAAACTCGATATCCATCGAGTAAAATAAACACCGACACCATATGCAATGGCAGGGTTCCTCCTGTCGTGTAGGAGATGTTGAAAAGGTTACGCAACGGACAAGGGAGCGTTGATGCACACTCCTTCAACACATGGACAGATATGCCATCTGCCCCCGAGGCTTTGTTACTATTGAGATTTGCTAAAACCTTTTTAACTGCCCGAGTTCGAAAATATATCTCCGGCAGTGCAGAAGAAACAAATTCAACGACGGGCAGTGGTTGATTGCTTACTGGGAGCGTTGAATTATTTGCAAATAATTCTGCCAAGAGATTAGCTTTATCAACCGGGTCAGTGAAGGTCTGGCGTTTCATAACAAGGGTTAGAGTAGACGATGTCGTCTGATTCTTCACCCTTTTAACAAATGATCTTTTTGCGCGCGTTTTATTAGTGTAGAAACTTTTCACGCGCGATCATGGCATTACAGCGGTTCCTAGCCTGTATGCGAAGTTTTTAAGTATCAGCATTCTTATTAGAACGCCAACTCTGAAAGGCTTCCTCTTTCGACCTGACTGCAATCCTGCAAATCTCCTTAAACCAAGAGTGGTCCTTGGGTTTAATGCTAATCCTTTTAGAAGGTATGAAGGACCGCATACCCAATAAAATAATATTTTGTACCATTAAGGCCGCGGCATTTATGTCTCTATCTGCGAAACACAATTTCCAATAAAAGTTGCGAAAAAAATAATTTAACGCATCCCAATTTGCTTTTTTCTCTTCGGAGCTTTAATCGAAGAGGCGCATAAACTAGAATACGAAAACGCTGCGGAAACAATACCGTGGTTTTCATGATGCGAAGTCAGAAAAAGGTCTAAGGCTTTTTGGCTCTGCCCACCGACGCGTGGGAGGTACGTCGGTTCCTTATCCAATTAAGTGAGTTGATTGCACTCGGCAAACAGCTCAACATAACAACCCTCCTGTGTTGATAGACCCGAGTGGCTCAACCAAGTGGCGTTGTGCACATTAAAGTCACTAGCAACAACAATTTCACAGCCTGGAAACTGTTTCAATATATTTTAAATCGAATCAGATAGGGCATCTTACTTGTTACAGGTAGAAACCCTATCTAGATTCGGACTCCTATAAATAAAACACAAGTGCATGATGTGTGACATGATTTTGATTTTAATCCACATAGAATTAAAGTCATTATCCGAAACACTGTGCTACTGTTGGTGCTGGTACGCAACATCACTTCGAATAAATAGAGCGAGACCCCTATGGACAGACAATAATGACAGTAGGTGATACCCAGATATTTGAAAACCCAGTGGATCTGCACCATCACTAACCTGGGTCTCATAAACAGAGAAAAAATTTGCCCTCAGTCCACGAACGTTGCAAAAATCTATACGGAAGTTTTGCGACATTTTCGCTACTGGGTAAAGTTAAAACAAACAAACATACTAATGGCGGGCCCAGTTGAGACAAACAAGTGAGAGCGTATACTAAAAAGTGATGAGTATTAGGCCTTCACCACTGTCTTCGTCACGCCCTCTTGCAGTCTCATCCTCGCACGCTGGTAGCGCGGAGTAGGATGGGGAAGGGACGGAGAATGAAAAAAAAATTACAAGTGTAGCAGAGGGCATAGATAAGCCCGTTGCGTTGACAATTGCAAAAAATACACGCTGGTAGCGCGTAGTAGGATGGGGAAGGGACGGAGAATGAAAAAAAAATACAAGTGCAGCAGAGGGCATAGATAAGCCCGTTGCGTTGACAATTGCAAAAAATACACTCAGCGACGATGGCAGCAGGCATTGCTGGTAGAGCAAAAAACCGGTTATTGTTATTGTTGGTAATTTCACAGCATGCATTATTGTTTTATATTGACATTTTTGTGGTTTTGTTTATTGCAAGTATTTAATCGTTAATTGTTATTATTTTAATTATTTAAAAAATGCATTATTTTAAAATGCAGCGGACGACACTTAAACTACACATTTCACGGCACTCGACAAGTGTTAAAATTAGATACAACGGACGACAAATTAAAATAAGAGGACGGCGCGACACGTCCGTCTCTCATCATTGCGCAGACACAACAATCATAATATATAAAAATAAAATGGACCACTGAAAATTGTTGCGATCGACCAACTACCACGCCTACCTGTCATATAAATTTAACATAAAAAGTGCTAACTCTTTGGTCTTATATGAGTTAAAGTCATGAAATTTTGCTTGTATTCCTCTTTTGTATGTAGTAATATTAATTCGAAGTATGGCCTAGTTCAGTAAACTTCCATGCCTACCTGTCATGCCTACCTGTTTTGTAAGTATCAATAATTATACGAAATTAAATTGTGATCGGTCTACTACAACGCCTACCCACCATATAAATTCAACATATCATTGGTCATAACTCCGATACTACGCGAGATATGATGATGACCAATTTAGACATATAGTAAATATACCCTGCTCTTCCTCTTTTCTTACAGACCAAATTAAATACATATTGTTTTTTGGCAGGTAGACGTCGAAGTAGACCGATCACAACAATTATTAGTAAAAGATTTTGTTTTTATATTAATGTTTCAATAATATACCGCTTATATCATGTTTACTATAAATGTTATATTGCAGCTAGGCCTGGCAGTTGACAATAAAAGCCCATTTTTTGTGACACGGTTTGTAGTTAAGAAATATGAGTACATATCAGTTTTTATTGATGTATCTCAAACCAATCCAAAGTTATGGCGATTTATATACTAATAATAATAATAGTTTGGCGATACAGTCCTGTATAGAACTTTGACCGAGCTCTCTCACCATTTTGAGCTGTGCGTGTTATATTTGTACTCAAAGTGGTGGGACCTACAGTTTATTGCCGAATCCGATCGGCGGGTGAGAGCTTTTCATAGGCAATGTTTTACTCTCGTAGGTTTGCCATTTACTGACGAGAGGTAGCGCGGTATAGAAATTTTCCGCCAAAACAACTTTTCTCAAAGACAATTTTTTCTCAGACTGCGTTTCTCCGCAGAATTATTCTCAGTAGAAATCTTCCCGTAAAATCCACATAGAACGCTTTCCCGTAGAATTCTCAACGTAGAATTCATCCCGGTAGAATTGTTCCCGGTAGAATTCTTTCCCGTAGAATTCTTCCCCGTAGAGTTTTTCCCAGTAGAAGTTTTAGAGTGGTGGGTTTTAATGTAGTAAGTTTCGGTGTAGTGAGTTTAGATGTGGTGAATTTTGGAGTGGTGAGTTTAATTGTGGTTAGTTTTGGTGTGGTAAGTTTTAGTGTGGTGAGTTTTAGTGTGGTGAATTTGAGTGTGGTGAGTTTAAGTGTGGTGTTTTTAAGTGTGGTGAGTTTTAGTGTGGTCAATTATAGTGTGGTGGGTTTTAGTGTGGTGAATTTTATTGTGGTGAGTTTTAGTGTGATGAATTTTAATGTGATGAATTTTATTGTGGTGAGTTTTAGTGTAGTGAATTTTAGGGTGGTGAGTTTTAGTGTGGTTAATTATAGTGCGGTGGGTTTTAGTGTGGTGAATTTTAGTGCGGTGAGTTTTAGTGTGGTAAGTTTTAGTGTATCGAAATTTGAGTGTAGTGAGTTTTAATGTGGTGAGTTTAAAAGTGGTGAATTTTAATGTGGTGAAATTTTAGTGTAGTGAGTTTTAGTGTGGTGAGTTTTAGTGTGGTGAAATTTTAGTGTGGTGAGTTTTAGTGTGTTCAATTTTAGTGTGTTGAATTTTTGTGTGGTGAGTTTTAGTGTGGTGAGTTTAAGTGTGGTGAGTTTTAGTGTGGTAAGTTTTAGTGTGGTGAGTTTTGGTATGGTGAGTTTAAATGTGGTGAGTTTCAAGACAATCGGATCAGCCGTTTAGACGGAGAAGCGGAACAAACGTGATTGCTTTTGTTTTTGTATTTTTGCTTTTGTTTTGTTTTGTGCTTTTGGTTTTTTGTTTTTAATTTTTTTTGTGTATTTGAGTTTTTTGTTTCATGTTCGTAGCTGGTGAAAGTGCCGAGTTATATCGTATTGAAAGTTTAGGTTGTATGGGAGGTGCCACGCCGCTTTGTCCAATCCCGCCCATATATAGCCTATCATTCCTTCCAGACCATACCGCATCTGTGGTAAAAATTTCAAGAAAATCGGATCAGCCGTTTAGACGGAGAAGCGGAACAAACGTGATTGCTTTTGCTTTTGTATTTTTGCTTTTGTTTTGTTTTGTGCTTTTGTTTTTAAATTTTTTTGTGTATTTGAGTTTTTTGTTTCATGTTCGTAGCTGGTGAAAGTGCCGAGTTATATCGTATTGAAAGTTTAGGTTGTATGGGAGGTGCCACGCCTCTTTGTCCAATCCCACCCATATATAGCCTATCATTCCTTCCAGACCATACCGCATCTGTGGTAAAAATTTCAAGGACATCGGATCAGCCGTTTAGACGGAGAAGTGGAACAAACGTACAAACGTACAAACGGACAAACGTACAAACGTACAAACGTACAAACGAACAAACAGATTTATTATATTAATAGGATATATATATATATATATATATATATATATATATATATACATATATATATATATATATATATATATATATATATATATATATATATACATATATATATAAATATATATATATATATATATATATATATATATATATATATATATATATATATATATATATATATATATATATACATATATATATATATATATATATATATATATATATATATATATATATATATATATATATATACCAATATGTCTAAATTGGTCATCATCATATCTCGCGTAGTATCGGAGTTATGACCAATGATATGTTGAATTTATATGGTGGGTAGGCGTTGTAGTAGACCGATCACAATTTAATTTCGTATAATTATTGATACTTACAAAACAGGTAGGCATGACAGGTAGGCATGGAAGTTTACTGAACTAGGCCATACTTCGAATTAATATTACTACATACAAAAGAGGAATACAAGCAAAATTTCATGACTTTAACTCATATAAGATCAAAGAGTTAGCACTTTTTATGTTAAATTTATATGACAGGTAGGCGTGGTAGTTGGTCGATCGCAACAATTTTCAGTGGTCCATTTTATTTTTATATATTATGATTGTTGTGTCTGCGCAATGATGAGAGACGGACGTGTCGCGCCGTCCTCTTATTTTAATTTGTCGTCCGTTGTATCTAATTTTAACACTTGTCGAGTGCCGTGAAATGTGTAGTTTAAGTGTCGTCCGCTGCATTTTAAAATAATGCATTTTTTAAATAATTAAAATAATAACAATTAACGATTAAATACTTGCAATAAACAAAACCACAAAAATGTCAATATAAAACAATAACGCATGCTGTGAAATTACCAACAATAACAATAACCGGTTTTTTGCTCTACCAGCAATGCCTGCTGCCATCGTCGCTGAGTGTATTTTTTGCAATTGTCAACGTAACGGGCTTATCTATGCCCTCTGCTGCACTTGTATTTTTTTTTTCATTCTCCGTCCCTTCCCCATCCTACTCCGCGCTACCAGCGTGTATTTTTTGCAATTGTCAACGCAACGGGCTTATCTATGCCCTCTGCTGCACTTGTAATTTTTTTTTTTCATTCTCCGTCCCTTCCCCATCCTACTCCGCGCTACCAGCGTGCGAGGATGAGACTGCAAGAGGGCGTGACGAAGACAGTGGTGAAGGCCTAATACTCATCACTTTTTAGTATACGCTCTCACTTGTTTGTCTCAACTGGGCCCGCCATTAGTATGTTTGTTTGTTTTAACTTTACCCAGTAGCGAAAATGTCGCAAAACTTCCGTATAGATTTTTGCAACGTTCGTGGACTGAGGGCAAATTTTTTCTCTGTTTATGAGACCCAGGTTAGTGATGGTGCAGATCCACTGGGTTTTCAAATATCTGGGTATCACCTACTGTCATTATTGTCTGTCCATAGGGGTCTCGCTCTATTTATTCGAAGTGATGTTGCGTACCAGCACCAACAGTAGCACAGTGTTTCGGATAATGACTTTAATTCTATGTGGATTAAAATCAAAATCATGTCACACATCATGCACTTGTGTTTTATTTATAGGAGTCCGAATCTAGATAGGGTTTCTACCTGTAACAAGTAAGATGCCCTATCTGATTCGATTTAAAATATATTGAAACAGTTTCCAGGCTGTGAAATTGTTGTTGCTAGTGACTTTAATGTGCACAACGCCACTTGGTTGAGCCACTCGGGTCTATCAACACAGGAGGGTTGTTATGTTGAGCTGTTTGCCGAGTGCAATCAACTCACTTAATTGGATAAGGAACCGACGTACCTCCCACGCGTCGGTGGGCAGAGCCAAAAAGCCTTAGACCTTTTTCTGACTTCGCATCATGAAAACCACGGTATTGTTTCCGCAGCGTTTTCGTATTCTAGTTTATGCGCCTCTTCGATTAAAGCTCCGAAGAGAAAAAAGCAAATTGGGATGCGTTAAATTATTTTTTTCGCAACTTTTATTGGAAATTGTGTTTCGCAGATAGAGACATAAATGCCGCGGCCTTAATGGTACAAAATATTATTTTATTGGGTATGCGGTCCTTCATACCTTCTAAATGGATTAGCATTAAACCCAAGGACCACTCTTGGTTTAATGAGATTTGCAGGATTGCAGTCAGGTCGAAAGAGGAAGCCTTTCAGAGTTGGCGTTCTAATAAGAATGCTGATACTTAAAAACTTCGCATACAGGCTCGGAACCGCTGTAATGCCATGATCGCGCGTGAAAAGTTTCTACACTAATAAAACGCGCGCAAAAAGATCATTTGTTAAAAGGGTGAAGAATCAGACGACATCGTCTACTCTAACCCTTGTTATGAAACGCCAGACCTTCACTGACCCGGTTGATAAAGCTAATCTCTTGGCAGAATTATTTGCAAATAATTCAACGCTCCCAGTAAGCAATCAACCACTGCCCGTCGTTGAATTTGTTTCTTCTGCACTGCCGGAGATACATTTTCGAACTCGGGCAGTTAAAAAGGTTTTAGCAAATCTCAATAGTAACAAAGCCTCGGGGGCAGATGGCATATCTGTCCATGTGTTGAAGGAGTGTGCATCAACGCTCCCTTGTCCGTTGCGTAACCTTTTCAACATCTCCTACACGACAGGAGGAACCCTGCCATTGCATATGGTGTGTTTATTTTACTCGATGGATATCGAGTTTTCTCCAGGGTTGTTCAATATGAGTTGCGATTGATGTTGTTCTTTCAGAACAACATTTTATTAATTCTGGAGTCCCGCTGGGTTCCGTCCTATCCCCGTCCCTATTTCTGGTATTTTCAATGATCTTCTGTCATCGACCCAGAACCCAATCCATTCTTTTGCAAATGACAGTAACATTTGTCATTCATATTCGTTCAACAAGCGTCCAAACTCATTGGAAATTGTGAGTAAAAGGCGCTCAATGAATGACACACTCAATAATGACCTGAAAACAATCTCCGAGTGGGGTTTTGCTTTTATCTCACAAAAGAATGGATTCGCCCCTCCCTCCCCTCAATATGGGTGCTGTGGATATTGCGCAGTCAGCTGCTCTTGACATTCTGGGCATATCAATTCAATGTGACCTCCGTTGGAATGATCGCATATTTGATGTGTCGAAAGAAGCGGCGTGCATCGGTTTTTTTAAAACGGTGTAAGACATACTTCACTCCTACTGACTTTCGCATTATCTACACCACCTATATTCGTGCTAAGATGGAATACAATTCGCACATATGGACAGGGGCTTCAAAATCTTCGTGTATTCTCTCGTTCTACCCGGTCATTGAACCAAGCCCACCCCTTCGTAGTCCACTCGGTTCTCAACAGTACTACGCATTACAAAGATAATTCGTTCTTCAGTCGCACGATACGTTTGTGGAACAATCTCCCTGCGTCTGTTTTTCCCGACATTTTTAATATTGGGAAATTTATATATATATATATATATATATATATATATATATCTATATATATATATATATATATATATATATATATATATATATATATAGGGGGGGGGGGGACTATGGGGGCTATTATCACAAGGCAACGTGTCTGAGTGCTTCAACATGGCGAAGCCAGCGCAAGCGTCGGTGTCGTCTCAAGTCAACTCACGCCACCTCCACTTCGGTGGAAGTCCTCCTCGTGGAAGTCCCTGGAAACGGCGCTCTACACCACCCGGTGTAGAAGTCGGCTAAAGTGAGTGGCTAGCATTTCCCTCAGAGTGAGGGTTCGTGCGTTGGGTTTTGGTTCCAACACGGAAAAAACCAATGGCCCAATGAAAACAAAAAAGAAGCCTCGGATAACGACCGATTACAACGATGACGACCCACGCAAACGTTTTAAGGACCATGCTTTACGGATATGCACCTGGAATGTCCGGACCCTTTATAGGGAAGGTGCCTCTATCCAGCTGGCAGATGTCCTCGAAAAATATAAGGATGACATCACCGCTATCCAGGAGATGCGATGGACGGGACAGGGATTTTCGAAACAAGCGTCCTGTGATATCTACTACAGCTGCCATGCGGAGAGACACGAATTTGGATGTGGATTTGTGGTCGGCAAGAGACTCCGCCACCTTGTCTCTAGGTTCACGCCCGTGGACGAAAGGCTGGCAGCAATCCGCATCAAGGCTAAATATTTCCATAGCAGCCTAATTTGTGCACACGCTCCGACGAACGAGAAAGATGACGAGACAAAAGAGCGCTTCTACGAGCGCCTAGACAACGAATACGAGCGCTGTCCCCGCCACGATATCAAAATCGTGCTAGGCGATTTTAACACCAAGGTGGGCAGAGAAGCCATCTATTGTCCCACATCTATTGTCCCACAGCTATATCTCAAAAACTAGAGCTAATAATAAAAAACCGATGCCATTTTCGGAATCAGTTTCACAATTTTAACTAAAAATTGATGCAATTTTCACTGCACTAAAATAATTATAATAATATATTTCTACGACTTTATTCCAAATTGAAGTAAGAACTATTATTCCTTATTAGTAGGCTTATATTTCAGAAATAGTACGTGTTAGAGAATTTAGTTGTTTAGAGACTCAATTTTAATGACGAATATTTTCCCCAAAGACATTATGATAGTTTTCTAACTTCTTCTATTGGTTATAACTCTTTAACGAAATTGTTAAAATAAAACCATTAAAAATAGTTTTAAATCGTTAAGATACAAACTTAAAGTGTTCAGTGGAAATAATCCTTAGGAAGTTCCCTATAATCGCTCCTTAGACATCAAAAACGAAGTAGGAGCCATTTCGCTACAAAATGACGAACTATATTGGTTATCCTTTGAACCCTTAAGGACCAAATAGCGCCTAACGCACACGTGTAGGCGTATAAGTTTATACTACAGTTTTGTTTCACTGACAAACGTATTGCAAACACGAAGTCAGCAGTACAACGAGTCGTCAGCAATTTCCGATCTCGGGAACGCTGTTGTGATGCTGACTTCGTGTTTGCAACACGTTGGAGCGCTGGCAGAAAAAGACGGTTGCCCCAACTGATTCGTTCTTTGGGTGTACATTTATGCGCAAGAGTTTATCCCAGATTAGCAAGGCGTTGCCAGGCTGAAATTTCAACTGTTCTCAGTGTTTTAACCGAAAAGAAACACTTAAGTGCTTGCCATTCCTTTGAAACGTCAGAACTGATGATGCTTAGTGGTGTGTCCATCTCATCATCAGGAAAATATTTTTCTTATTTATATTTATATGTAGATTTTTCTTGTGGTTGAGGGTAACAATATACTATACAACAAAATAGTTTTCAGATTTATAATTCTTGTATCTTATTTTTGGTAATAAAAAAAAAATCATATGAATATTCATTCATATAATATTCCGAATAAAAAGTTGTTTTTGTTATAATAAAAAAAAATATATTTTTTATTAAAGTAATTATCGCAACAAAGTAAAGTAACTTCGTATTTTTGTAAAATTAAAGGCATATGTATTAATTTTTCTACATATTTCAGGACGTATAAATAAAGACAAAGACATTTAATACAAATGTATTGATATTTTGTATAGAAAAGCTCTTAAATTATGTAGTAATTTTCCATACAAAAACAACTACATCACTTTAGTAAAAATAAATACATATGCATTTGGACGTAAATCAAACACATATGTATTTATTTTAAAGATATTTTTAGTTATTTTTAACGTAGTATTTTTTCGGTGTACCATTTTTGTACTATTTTTTAACATTTATAAAGTAGGGGTTTACAGCTCATTGAAGTCTATTCTCAGGATTTTTGTACTTGGGGTGTGTACGAATACGACTTAATTTCTGACTAAACTAAATTGAATGAGTTTTCAATCGATCACATTTCGGTAACCGGTAATTGTTAAAATCCGTAATCAATCGATTGTAAGGTACCTATTATACATCACTATATACTATTCTATGTTTTTATACCCTACACTAAGAGTGAAAGGGTATATTCAGTTTGGTACGCCGTTTGCAACACCTTGCAGGAAGCATCTCCGGTATGGAAATGTATATATATTCTTGATCAGCATGATCTCCTGAGCAGAGGTCCAAGCCGTCAGCCGATTATTCTGTTGGCATCTTAGCCGCCGCCGATGTCTTCGGCTGTGCTGTTTCATCAGCTGAATCGTAATTTTAATTGATTGGCTCTGTTTTTGCGCCAGACACAACTTCTTTCGCGCTAAATTTTGTGTGTAGCAGAAATTTTCATTTCAATTATAAATTTTCATTTCAATTCAAGTAGAATTTTACATTATATAAAAAAAGGATGGATATTTCCATAACAGATTTCTTTCATTCCGCGGATGAAAACAGTTGACGCAATGGCTGATGATCCGGACTCGTCAGACTCATAGTCCAATGAGTTCAATGAAGTACATAAAAAGTATTACGAAATTACCATTCATTCCTAATACTTGCAATTTGGAATGAAGTGCAATTAAATTTTAATCGAAATATAATTTTGTATGTTATGATGTGAAAACATTATATTGTCCAGCAGAATCTGTCCATTTTACCATGTTATCTTTTAAAACAAAAAGTTATACTAGTTTATATGCAAGTTTACTTTATTAAAATTATATTTCAAAACAACCAAAAATGAAATTTAAATAAACGTATGCTTAAGCACTCGTCGTGCATTCGGTAAGTTGTCCACAGACGAATTTGGCCCTCGTATAAAAAATGTAAAAAATTGCGTTTATCGTTTTTGGAAAACTAGTTGTGTAAGGGACTTTATTTTTATATTTTTATAAATTTCTTTTGCAATGTTATTAAAAACGTTACTATAAACGTTAAGTCTATAATCTTCACATTGAATTATTTGTGAATTTGTGTGCGTGACTTAACATAATGCCTTAACATGAATGCCTTCTGGCAATGCAGAGGAATTTTTTGAAGGACATGGAGACTATCGCCGAGCAAAACCTTATGGATTTACACGACAATGATAAGACCGATGATATCATATGCATCGGTAGTCTGGTGGAGCATGCTGTCGCGAAAGTGCGTGACAACTAGTCTTGCGAAGATTCAGAGAACCGGCGGATTCAGAGAATCAGCGGCGGCTTATCGTTCAATATTTGTCGGCGGCGGCTAAAAATGGCTTGGAGCCGATCGTTTTTAATGGCTTAACTTAAAAATCGGCTGAAAATCGGCTTCTTAATAATAGGGGTACACATGTCAATCAACGTAAGTCTCGTATATTGCGTATTCTCTGTAGCTGCGTATGTAGCGTAAGATTTTTGTATGAACATTAAAATACTCAACTCTACGCAACATATGCAATGAAATTGTTTCGTAGCTGTCGTATCTATCTGCGTATAATTTTGTTTGACATTTTATTTTATAAACAAAAAGTTCTGATTATATATTTCTTTTATTCAACATTTGCAAAACGAATACCGCATAAACAAGCCGCGCGTATACCAAAAATGAATCTTTGTGATGTTGCGTGATTCATAATTAAGTCAATCGTTCTCATACAAATTTTTATTTCGCGTCGTGTTAAAAATGTTGTAGTGAACTGCTGCTGAGGATGCTGAATGATGACTGTTTTGTCTATGCTGTGTCAAACACCGACAATTGAAACTTGATGCCCATGCAAATTTTTAATGCATTTCCTTTTTGTTATGCATCTCAAAGTCCATTAAATCCACCAAACTCATAATTTATGTAGTGAAATGTAGCACCATTTCTGATTTTTAAAATCTGCACATTGTTGCTGTTGAATAATTTTTGACAATTCAAATGATACGAAATGCAAATACTCAGCTTTTATAAAAAATATTCATGTCAATAACTTTACGAGATACAAGAGATACGCACATACGAAGTGAAATGTGCACCCCTAATAATATGAAAAAAAAAATGTAAAATAATGTTGAACACACATCGTTAATAATTAAAAAGACGACAAAATGTGTTAAAAATTACAAAACGTGTATTTATCCATTTTTATCTATTCGTTTATTAATAAAATACTTTTCTTAGTTTAAAATGTAAATTGTATATAATTTCAATTATTTAAAAATATTAATACACTAAGCATAATTAAGAACTTTAAAATAAAGGTATACAATTAAATATCCCACATTAATATCCCCAGCAAAGGTATTCCATTGTCGGGCCCGACCAACTTTAAAAGTCCGTCCCATGTAACTGAACTTACCCATGTGACCAAACTTTCCCAACTCGTTTTTTCCATATAAATAAATATATATATATATATATATATATATATATATATATATATATATATATATATATATTGGACTCATAGTCCAATGAGTTCAATGAAGTACATAAAAAGTATTACGAAATTACCATTCATTCCTAATACTTGCAATTTGGAATGAATATGGAATTTTAATCGAAATATAATTTTGTATGTTATGATGTGAAAACATTATATTGTCCAGCAGAATCTGTCCATTTTACCATGTTATATGTAGCCGCGGTAGCTCAGTGGTTAGTGCGTTGGACTGCGAGTCGAAAGGTCCCCGGTTCAAGCCTGGACTGGGGCTAACAACATCTTTTCATAGAAACATTTTTCTATACCGCGCTACCTCTCGTCAGTAAATGGCAAACCTACGAGAGTAAAACCATTGCCTATGAAAAAGTTCTCACCCGCCGTTCGGATTCGGCAATAAACTGTAGGTCCCACCACTTTGAGTACAAATATAACACGCACAGCTCAAAATGGTGAGAGAGCTCGGCCGAAGTTCTGTACAGGACTGTAGCGCCAAACTATTATTATTATATTATTATATCTTTTAAAACAAAAAGTTATACTCGTTTATATGCAAGTTTACTTTATTAAAATTATATTTCAAAACAACCAAAAATGAAATTTAAATAAACGTATGCTTAAGCACTCGTCGTGCATTCGGTAAGTTGTCCACAGACGAATTTGGCCCTCGTATAAAAAATGTAAAAAATTGCGTTTATCGTTTTTGGAAAACTAGTTGTGTAAGGGACTTTATTTTTATATTTTTATAAATTTCTTTTGCAATGTTATTAAAAACGTTACTATAAACGTTACGTCTATAATCTTCACATTGAATTATTTGTGAATTTGTGTGCGTGACTTAACATAATGCCTTAACATGAATGCCTTCTGGCAATGCAGAGGAATTTTTTGAAGGACATGGAGACTATCGCCGAGCAAAACCTTATGGATTTACACGACAATGATAAGACCGATGATATCATATGCATCGGTAGTCTGGTGGAGCATGCTGTCGCGAAAGTGCGTGACAACTAGTCTTGCGAAGATTCAGAGAACCGGCGGATTCAGAGAATCAGCGGCGGCTTATCGTTCAATATTTGTCGGCGGCGGCTAAAAATGGCTTGGAGCCGATCGTTTTTAATGGCTTAACTTAAAAATCGGCTGAAAATCGGCTTCTTAATAATAGGGGTACACATGTCAATCAACGTAAGTCTCGTATATTGCGTATTCTCTGTAGCTGCGTATGTAGCGTAAGATTTTTGTATGAACATTAAAATACTCAACTCTACGCAACATATGCAATGAAATTGTTTCGTAGCTGTCGTATCTATCTGCGTATAATTTTGTTTGACATTTTATTTTATAAACAAAAAGTTCTGATTATATATTTCTTTTATTCAACATTTGCAAAACGAATACCGCATAAACAAGCCGCGCGTATACCAAAAATGAATCTTTGTGATGTTGCGTGATTCATAATTAAGTCAATCGTTCTCATACAAATTTTTATTTCGCGTCGTGTTAAAAATGTTGTAGTGAACTGCTGCTGAGGATGCTGAATGATGACTGTTTTGTCTATGCTGTGTCAAACACCGACAATTGAAACTTGATGCCCATGCAAATTTTTAATGCATTTCCTTTTTGTTATGCATCTCAAAGTCCATTAAATCCACCAAACTCATAATTTATGTAGTGAAATGTAGCACCATTTCTGATTTTTAAAATCTGCACATTGTTGCTGTTGAATAATTTTTGACAATTCAAATGATACGAAATGCAAATACTCAGCTTTTATAAAAAATATTCATGTCAATAACTTTACGAGATACAAGAGATACGCACATACGAAGTGAAATGTGCACCCCTAATAATATGAAAAAAAAAATGTAAAATAATGTTGAACACACATCGTTAATAATTAAAAAGACGACAAAATGTGTTAAAAATTACAAAACGTGTATTTATCCATTTTTATCTATTCGTTTATTAATAAAATACTTTTCTTAGTTTAAAATGTAAATTGTATATAATTTCAATTATTTAAAAATATTAATACACTAAGCATAATTAAGAACTTTAAAATAAAGGTATACAATTAAATATCCCACATTAATATCCCCAGCAAAGGTATTCCATTGTCGGGCCCGACCAACTTTAAAAGTCCGTCCCATGTAACTGAACTTACCCATGTGACCAAACTTTCCCAACTCGTTTTTTCCATATAAATAAATAAATATATATATATATATATATATATATATATATATATATATATATATATATATATATATATATATATATATATATATTGGACTCATAGTCCAATGAGTTCAATGAAGTACATAAAAAGTATTACGAAATTACCATTCATTCCTAATACTTGCAATTTGGAATGAAGTGCAATTAAATTTTAATCGAAATATAATTTTGTATGTTATGATGTGAAAACATTATATTGTCCAGCAGAATCTGTCCATTTTACCATGTTATATGTAGCCGCGGTAGCTCAGTGGTTAGTGCGTTGGACTGCGAGTCGAAAGGTCCCCGGTTCAAGCCTGGACTGGGGCTAACAACATCTTTTCATAGAAACATTTTTCTATACCGCGCTACCTCTCGTCAGTAAATGGCAAACCTACGAGAGTAAAACCATTGCCTATGAAAAAGTTCTCACCCGCCGTTCGGATTCGGCAATAAACTGTAGGTCCCACCACTTTGAGTACAAATATAACACGCACAGCTCAAAATGGTGAGAGAGCTCGGCCGAAGTTCTGTACAGGACTGTAGCGCCAAACTATTATTATTATATTATTATATCTTTTAAAACAAAAAGTTATACTCGTTTATATGCAAGTTTACTTTATTAAAATTATATTTCAAAACAACCAAAAATGAAATTTAAATAAACGTATGCTTAAGCACTCGTCGTGCATTCGGTAAGTTGTCCACAGACGAATTTGGCCCTCGTATAAAAAATGTAAAAAATTGCGTTTATCGTTTTTGGAAAACTAGTTGTGTAAGGGACTTTATTTTTATATTTTTATAAATTTCTTTTGCAATGTTATTAAAAACGTTACTATAAACGTTACGTCTATAATCTTCACATTGAATTATTTGTGAATTTGTGTGCGTGACTTAACATAATGCCTTAACATGAATGCCTTCTGGCAATGCAGAGGAATTTTTTGAAGGACATGGAGACTATCGCCGAGCAAAACCTTATGGATTTACAAGACAATGATAAGACCGATGATATCATATGCATCGGTAGTCTGGTGGAGCATGCTGTCGCGAAAGTGCGTGACAACTAGTCTTGCGAAGATTCAGAGAACCGGCGGATTCAGAGAATCAGCGGCGGCTTATCGTTCAATATTTGTCGGCGGCGGCTAAAAATGGCTTGGAGCCGATCGTTTTTAATGGCTTAACTTAAAAATCGGCTGAAAATCGGCTTCTTAATAATAGGGGTACACATGTCAATCAACGTAAGTCTCGTATATTGCGTATTCTCTGTAGCTGCGTATGTAGCGTAAGATTTTTGTATGAACATTAAAATACTCAACTCTACGCAACATATGCAATGAAATTGTTTCGTAGCTGTCGTATCTATCTGCGTATAATTTTGTTTGACATTTTATTTTATAAACAAAAAGTTCTGATTATATATTTCTTTTATTCAACATTTGCAAAACGAATACCGCATAAACAAGCCGCGCGTATACCAAAAATGAATCTTTGTGATGTTGCGTGATTCATAATTAAGTCAATCGTTCTCATACAAATTTTTATTTCGCGTCGTGTTAAAAATGTTGTAGTGAACTGCTGCTGAGGATGCTGAATGATGACTGTTTTGTCTATGCTGTGTCAAACACCGACAATTGAAACTTGATGCCCATGCAAATTTTTAATGCATTTCCTTTTTGTTATGCATCTCAAAGTCCATTAAATCCACCAAACTCATAATTTATGTAGTGAAATGTAGCACCATTTCTGATTTTTAAAATCTGCACATTGTTGCTGTTGAATAATTTTTGACAATTCAAATGATACGAAATGCAAATACTCAGCTTTTATAAAAAATATTCATGTCAATAACTTTACGAGATACAAGAGATACGCACATACGAAGTGAAATGTGCACCCCTAATAATATGAAAAAAAAAATGTAAAATAATGTTGAACACACATCGTTAATAATTAAAAAGACGACAAAATGTGTTAAAAATTACAAAACGTGTATTTATCCATTTTTATCTATTCGTTTATTAATAAAATACTTTTCTTAGTTTAAAATGTAAATTGTACATAATTTCAATTATTTAAAAATATTAATACACTAAGCATAATTAAGAACTTTAAAATAAAGGTATACAATTAAATATCCCACATTAATATCCCCAGCAAAGGTATTCCATTGTCGGGCCCGACCAACTTTAAAAGTCCGTCCCATGTAACTGAACTTACCCATGTGACCAAACTTTCCCAACTCGTTTTTTCCATATAAATAAATAAATATATATATATATATATATATATATATATATATATATATATATATATATATATATATATATATATAAATATATATATATATATATATTTATATGGAAAAAACGAGTTGGGAAAGTTTGGTCACATGGTTAAGTTCAGTTACATGGGACGGACTTTTATGTATATATATATATATATATATATATATATATATATATATATATATATATATATATATATATATATATATATATATATATATATATATATATAAAGAGTGGCAGACTCTAAAGAAACACCACCTACACCACCCTGGTACGATGAACCTTTCTGCTCCTATAGCAGAGGGTTCATCGTGCCCCTCCATCTCCCAAATTTATGAGATAGCTAGGAATCTAGAGTAGGATAACGACAACGCAGTGGTTTCCATACCAGTAGAGGAAAGTGTCGGTTCGGCTATGCCTACGACTAATCGTCCACTGTATGGCTGCTCGACAGTGATGTTTCCTCTCAAGGATCCTTTTTGTCACGTTTTTGGAAACATGTGTCGATCGAAGGAAACATGTGTCTTACCAGCATCTAATCCTAGAGAGACCGACGCCGAACTGGAAGCTAAACCTTCATTGGAGACCGGACCCGGATCTCTGAATATAGAGGTCAGGTTGTCCGATGCCCAGGTGAGTAGGAGAAGGAAGAATAGAGCGAAAGATCGCAAAGAGGCTGAAAAGGTTAAAGGCGACGCTGGAGCTTTCTCTTCCCCAGCTACCACAGTAAAACGCGATAAATCGGTGGACGTTACTCAGACTGAAGCCGGACCATCCGCTGCTGCTGTGGTGGCTGCCAATGCACCTGAGAAGCGCAATGGCAAGAAGTTTAAAACCTTCACTGCTACTGCGAAACCCCGTAACTCCCCGAACTCGACAGTTTCCAGTGATTTTGCTTCCACAAACAAGTGCACTTGCGTTTCATGTTCCGGATCGGTTGCGGACTGCCTTCAACATTCACTGGCAGAGGTAGGCAAGCAGTATCATATCGTGATGCTGCTCGCAAAACTTATTCGGTTGCGATTATTGGCAAACTGGGGAAGGAACAAAAGATGAATGATGCAGAAATAAAACACTGCACCGATCATCTTTGGCGGCTAGTCACCATCGGCGGTGTCAGTGCAAACGCCACAGCCGTTGCTAAAATCCCTTATATGGGCAAATCGCGCTTCGCTGTTTTCAGCGGAGACGAACCCAAACGCAGTCGAGCAATATGCTCGATACCTGGTCCTATCAAGAAAACAGCGGAAGTGCTTGCCTGCCGATGTGCACAGAACCCGGGCATCAAAACGAACGGATGTAAAATCTATAGTCATAAACCAGAGCGAGGTCCGGAGGGCTTAACACTGGTTGTTGGCTTAGACCAGAAGTCGTTGAATGTCATGCTATCTAAGTACGACAGTCATCTAAACTTATTCTTTGGACGGATCAAATTCCGAATCAATTCCAAATGAATAGGCACATGATGAGAAGCGAGTTAATTATCCTGTCATAATATTTACTCAGATCAATCTGCAACATTCTAAAGCTGCTACCGCTTTACTAGGTAAGCGGCTCTCCATGTTGCATACATTACCTCACATCACAACCATTCAAGAACCATGGGTATATAACAAACGCATCTGTGGTCTTAGTGAACTACGTTTTGAAACCATACTATACGATGAGCAAGCCGCAAGGCTTAGAAGCTGTCTTATAGTATCGAAACACTTTGCTGGCACCAAGTTAACTCAATTTTGTGGGCAAGACCTGGTGGCAGCCAAAGTGAGCTATGAAAGCGATAGTGGAAATATTTCATTGTCGCCTCAGGATACTTCCCCTATGTTTCACTACTGCTTCCTCCGCCAAAGGCAATTGTTGAGCTCATAGAGTACTGTGATCTTAAGGAGACTGGCCTTATTCTTTGCTGTGACGCTAATGCTCAACACACTGTGTGTGGCAGCAGTAAATGCAACGCACGAGGTACCACACTCCTTGACTTCATTATTACCTCCAATCTGAAGATTCACAACACTGGTAATAAACCCACGTTTGTGATTGCTAGAAGACAGGAAGTGATTGACCTAACTTTGTCTAACTGTAGACTGAGAGAGCCAATCTTAAACTGGAATGTTTTTAAAGAATATTCTTTATCGGACCACAGGTATATCGAGTTTCATACTGACCGAGAGGTGCTGCCCTCTTTGACGGTAAGAAACCCTAGAATAAGGAACTGGGCATGCTTCAGACATGAACTTGAGAATTCCCTCAATATTCCTGTCAGAATTCGTACCAAAGAAAGTATTGAGACGTTCGTTCAAGTTATGAACGGTGTCATAAATACTAGTTTTGTACGAACATGTCCGGTACGAAAAACGTTATCCAGACCTCCCGTTCCTTGGTGGAACGCTTGTCTTGAAACCTTGCGCAAGGATTCCAGAAAGCTTTTAAATAGCGAACTAAGGAGCAATTTAGACTCTGACTGGTTTCTTTATCGACCTAAGCAGAAAGAGTATAAGAAACTAATTCGTAAATCGAAAAGTGTTTCTTATAAACACTTCTGCAGTAGCATCGAATCCTGCAGTGAGGCTAGCCGATTGGTCAAGTTTCTTAAAAGAGACCGAACTGCCCGACTGGGCTCACTTTGGAGACCTGATGGCTCGTATACTGAGTCTATGACAGAGGCACTCAGTGTCCTAGTTGAGACTCACTTTCCGGGAAATCAAATCCACATAGGGCCACTTTCTAATCCCTGCACTGGGGACTGCAATAACAACTCTAATGTGACAAAACATGACTGGCAGGTTACCAGACTGGTTGTGAACGATGAAGCTATCCAATACGCAGTGGCCTCTTTTGATGGCTTCAAGTCACCTGGGCCGGATGGCATCTTTCCAATCATGCTACAGGAAGGTATAACCCAATTGCTGCCATGCCTAAAGAAGATCTTTAGAGCAAGTCTCGCATTTATTCCGACATCCTGGCGTTTAGTTAAAGTAGCCTTCATTCCTAAAGTTGGAAGAGAAGACTATTCCATAGCCAAGAGTTTCAGATCCATTAGTAAATATTAAAGTGTTTAGAAAGATTAGTTGAGATGCACATCAGAAAAACATCGTTGTCAAGGTACCCACCATCATCAAGACAACATGCCGACCAACGTGGAAAATCCTGTGAAACATAATTGCAACATCTGGTTGGCCGGATCGAGCATGCTTTTCAAAGAAAGATGTACGTCATGGGCATATTTGTTGACATCGAGGGTGCTTTTGATAATGCGACTTTTGATGGAATGTGGGACGCAGCAAGAAGGCATGTAATATATGACACATTGGTCAAATGGCTAAGGTCAATGCTTATGTTTAGGACCATTACCTCTGTGTTAACTCATTGAACCGAATTGACAGCTGGTGTACTACAAACGGACTTTCCGTCCACTCTCACAAAACCGGGATTGTATCCTTCACTAGGATGTAACTATTCCCCTGTCTAACTTACATTCAAGACTGGGTAAAGTCTGACTGTGAGCCAGGTAGAGGGTCCCACCGCATTTTCACAGACGGCTCCAGAACCGATCAGGGATCTGGTGCTGGAGTGTTTGTGCAACCGGATGACCGCAGACTTCACTTCGCCTTAGACGACAATGTCTCGGTATTTCAAGCCGAAGTTTATGCTATACTTATGGCTATGGACTACATTGCGGATAATAGTTGGTAGAACAGAGCTATATCAGTTTGCAGCGATAGTCAGGCTGCTCTTATGGCTTTTAACAACCCAGTCATCACATCCAAAATTGTACGTCAATGCAGATCACATCTCAATTGTGCTGATAAATACAATACACTGAAACTGATTTAGGTGCCGGGCCATAAAGGAGTTTCGGACAATGAAACATCTGACGAACTAGCACGTGCTGGATCTGAGGATAATCCATTTGGACCAGAACCTGTGCTTTGACTACATATATCTACTGTGCTTTGACTACCTGTATCTATTCAATAATAAATCTAAGAATTTTCATTAAAAACCAGGGAACTGGGTCACAGCACAATGGATATAACCCTGTCTGAGTGTTGTGGCTCTATTTTTATCCCTCAAAAAAAAAAAAAAAATGTTTTTATTATTGGAGCTTGACACGTGCCTCAGTGGGCTTAACATTTTTTTATTGCCCAGACCCAATCAAGACCCAATCAAATACCGACAATTGAAACTTGATGCCCATGCAAATTTTTAATGCATTTCCTTTTTGTTGTGCATCTCAAAGTCCATTAAATCCACCAAACTCATAATTTATGTAGTGAAATGTAGCACCATTTTTGATTTTTAAAATCTGCACATTGCTGCTGTTGAATAATTTTTGACAATTCAAATGATACGAAATTCAAATACACAGCTTTTATAAAAAATATTCATGTCAATAACTTTATGAGATACAAGAGATACGCACATACGACGTGAAATGTGCACCCCTAATAATATGAAAAAAAGAATGTAAAATAATGTTTAACACACATCGTTAATAATTAAAAAAACGACAAAATGTGTTAAAAATTACAAAACGTGTATTTTTCCATTTTTATCTATTCGTTTATTAATAAAATACTTTTCTTAGTTTAAAATGTATGCAAATATTGTACTAAATTGTATATAATTTCAATTATTTAAAAATATTAATACACTAAGCATAATTAATAACTTTAAAATAAAGGTATACAATTAAATATCCCACATTAATATCCCCAGCAAAGGTGTAGGGTATTCCATTGTCGGGCCCGACCGACTTTAAAAGTCCGTCCCATGTAACAGAACTTACCCATGTAGGTTCAGTTGTGCATCTCAAAGTCCATTAAATCCACCAAACTCATAATTTATGTAGTGAAATGTAGCACCATTTTTGATTTTTAAAATTTGCACATTGTTGCTGTTGAATAATTTTTGACAATTCAAATGATACGAAATTCAAATACTCAGCTTTTATAAAAAATATTCATGTCAATAACTTTACGAGATACGAGAGATACGCACATACGAAGTGAAATGTGCACCCCTGATAATATGAAAAAAAAAATGTAAAATAATGTTTAACACACATCGTTAATAATTAAAAAGACGACAAAATGTGTTAAAAATTACAAAACGTGTATTCTTTCCATTTTTATCTATTCGTTTATTAATAAAATACTTATCTTAGTTTAAAATGTATGCAAATATTGTACTAAATTGTATATAATTTCAATTATTTAAAAATAATAATACACTAAGCATAATTAAGAACATTAAAATAAAGGTATACAATTAAATATCCCACATTAATATCCCCAGCAAAGGTGTAGGGTATTCCATTGTCGGGCCCGACCGACTTTAAAAGTCCGTCCCATGTAACTGAACTTACCCATGTGACCAAACTTTCCAACTCCTTTTTTTCCATGTATATATATATATATATATATATATATATATATATATATATATATATCTGCTCCTGTAGCAGAGGGTTCATCGTGCCCCTCCATCTCCCAAATTTATGAGACAGCTAGGAATCTAGAGGAGGATAACGACAACGCAGTGGTTTCCATACCAGTAGAGGAAAGTGTCGGTTCGGCTATGCCTACGACTAATCCTCCACTGTATGGCTGCTCGACAGTGATGTTTCCTCTCAGGGATCCTTTTTGCCACGTTTTTGGAAACATGTGTCGATCGAAGGAAAGTGGTGTCTTACCAGCATCTAATCCTAGAGAGACCGACGCCCAACTGGAAGCTAAACCTCCATTGGCGACCGGAACCGGATCTCTGAATATAGAGGTCAGGTTGTCCGATGCCCAGAAAGAGGCTGAAAAGGCTAAAGGCGACGCAGGAGCTTTCTTTTCCCCAGCTACCACAGTAAAACGCGATAGATCGGTGGACGTTACTCAGACTGAAGCCGGACCATCCGCTGCTGCTGTGGTGGCTGCCAATGCACCTAAGAAGCGCAATGGCAAGAAGTTTAAAACCTTCACTGCTACTGCGAAACCCCGTAACTCCCCGAACTCGAAAGTTTCCAGTGATGCTGCTCGCAAAGCTCTTCCGGTTGCGATTATTGGCAAACTGGGGAAGGAGCAAAAGATGAATGATGCAGAAATAAAACACTGCACCGATCATCTTTGGCGGCTAGTCACCATCGGCGGTGTCAGTGCAAACGCCACAGCCGTTGCTAAAATCCCTTATATGGGCAAATCGCGCTTCGCTGTTTTCAGCGGAGACGAACCCAAACGCAGTCGAGCAATATGCTCGATACCTGGTCCTATCAAGAAAACAGCGGAAGTGCTTGCCTGCCTATGTGCACAGAACCCGGGCATCAAAACGAACGGATGTAAAATCTATAGTCATAAACCAGAGCGAGGTCCGGAGGGCTTAACACTGGTTGTTGGCTTAGACCAGAAGTCGTTGAATGTTATGCTATCTAAGTACGACAGTCATCTAAACTTATTCTTTGGACGGATCAAATTCCGAATCAATTCCAAATGAATAGGCACATGATGAGAAACGAGTTAATTATCCTGTCATAATATTTACTCAGATCAATCTGCAACATTCTAAAGCTGCTACCGCTTTACTAGGTAAGCGGCTCTCCATGTTGCATACATTACCTCACATCACAACCATTCAAGAACCATGGGTATATAACAAACGCATCTGTGGTCTTAGTGAACTACGTTTTGAAACCATACTATACGATGAGCAAGCCGCAAGGCTTAGAAGCTGTCTTATAGTATCGAAACACTTTGCTGGCACCAAGTTAACTCAATTTTGTGGGCAAGACCTGGTGGCAGCCAAAGTGAGCTATGAAAGCGATAGTGGAAATATTTCATTGTCGCCTCAGGATACTTCCCCTATGTTTCACTACTGCTTCCTCCGCCAAAGGCAATTGTTGAGCTCATAGAGTACTGTGATCTTAAGGAGACTGGCCTTATTCTTTGCTGTGACGCTAATGCTCAACACACTGTGTGTGGCAGCAGTAAATGCAACGCACGAGGTACCACACTCCTTGACTTCATTATTACCTCCAATCTGAAGATTCACAACACTGGTAATAAACCCACGTTTGTGATTGCTAGAAGACAGGAAGTGATTGACCTAACTTTGTCTAACTGTAGACTGAGAGAGCCAATCTTAAACTGGAATGTTTTTAAAGAATATTCTTTATCGGACCACAGGTATATCGAGTTTCATACTGACCGAGAGGTGCTGCCCTCTTTGACGGTAAGAAACCCTAGAATAAGGAACTGGGCATGCTTCAGACATGAACTTGAGAATTCCCTCAATATTCCTGTCAGAATTCGTACCAAAGAAAGTATTGAGACGTTCGTTCAAGTTATGAACGGTGTCATAAATACTAGTTTTGTACGAACATGTCCGGTACGAAAAACGTTATCCAGACCTCCCGTTCCTTGGTGGAACGCTTGTCTTGAAACCTTGCGCAAGGATTCCAGAAAGCTTTTAAATAGCGAACTAAGGAGCAATTTAGACTCTGACTGGTTTCTTTATCGACCTAAGCAGAAAGAGTATAAGAAACTAATTCGTAAATCGAAAAGTGTTTCTTATAAACACTTCTGCAGTAGCATCGAATCCTGCAGTGAGGCTAGCCGATTGGTCAAGTTTCTTAAAAGAGACCGAACTGCCCGACTGGGCTCACTTTGGAGACCTGATGGCTCGTATACTGAGTCTATGACAGAGGCACTCAGTGTCCTAGTTGAGACTCACTTTCCGGGAAATCAAATCCACATAGGGCCACTTTCTAATCCCTGCACTGGGGACTGCAATAACAACTCTAATGTGACAAAACATGACTGGCAGGTTACCAGACTGGTTGTGAACGATGAAGCTATCCAATACGCAGTGGCCTCTTTTGATGGCTTCAAGTCACCTGGGCCGGATGGCATCTTTCCAATCATGCTACAGGAAGGTATAACCCAATTGCTGCCATGCCTAAAGAAGATCTTTAGAGCAAGTCTCGCATTTATTCCGACATCCTGGCGTTTAGTTAAAGTAGCCTTCATTCCTAAAGTTGGAAGAGAAGACTATTCCATAGCCAAGAGTTTCAGATCCATTAGTAAATATTAAAGTGTTTAGAAAGATTAGTTGAGATGCACATCAGAAAAACATCGTTGTCAAGGTACCCACCATCATCAAGACAACATGCCGACCAACGTGGAAAATCCTGTGAAACATAATTGCAACATCTGGTTGGCCGGATCGAGCATGCTTTTCAAAGAAAGATGTACGTCATGGGCATATTTGTTGACATCGAGGGTGCTTTTGATAATGCGACTTTTGATGGAATGTGGGACGCAGCAAGAAGGCATGTAATATATGACACATTGGTCAAATGGCTAAGGTCAATGCTTATGTTTAGGACCATTACCTCTGTGTTAACTCATTGAACCGAATTGACAGCTGGTGTACTACAAACGGACTTTCCGTCCACTCTCACAAAACCGGGATTGTATCCTTCACTAGGATGTAACTATTCCCCTGTCTAACTTACATTCAAGACTGGGTAAAGTCTGACTGTGAGCCAGGTAGAGGGTCCCACCGCATTTTCACAGACGGCTCCAGAACCGATCAGGGATCTGGTGCTGGAGTGTTTGTGCAACCGGATGACCGCAGACTTCACTTCGCCTTAGACGACAATGTCTCGGTATTTCAAGCCGAAGTTTATGCTATACTTATGGCTATGGACTACATTGCGGATAATAGTTGGTAGAACAGAGCTATATCAGTTTGCAGCGATAGTCAGGCTGCTCTTATGGCTTTTAACAACCCAGTCATCACATCCAAAATTGTACGTCAATGCAGATCACATCTCAATTGTGCTGATAAATACAATACACTGAAACTGATTTAGGTGCCGGGCCATAAAGGAGTTTCGGACAATGAAACATCTGACGAACTAGCACGTGCTGGATCTGAGGATAATCCATTTGGACCAGAACCTGTGCTTTGACTACATATATCTACTGTGCTTTGACTACCTGTATCTATTCAATAATAAATCTAAGAATTTTCATTAAAAACCAGGGAACTGGGTCACAGCACAATGGATATAACCCTGTCTGAGTGTTGTGGCTCTATTTTTATCCCTCAAAAAAAAAAAAAAAATGTTTTTATTATTGGAGCTTGACACGTGCCTCAGTGGGCTTAACATTTTTTTATTGCCCAGACCCAATCAAGACCCAATCAAATACCGACAATTGAAACTTGATGCCCATGCAAATTTTTAATGCATTTCCTTTTTGTTGTGCATCTCAAAGTCCATTAAATCCACCAAACTCATAATTTATGTAGTGAAATGTAGCACCATTTTTGATTTTTAAAATCTGCACATTGTTGCTGTTGAATAATTTTTGACAATTCAAATGATACGAAATTCAAATACACAGCTTTTATAAAAAATATTCATGTCAATAACTTTATGAGATACAAGAGATACGCACATACGACGTGAAATGTGCACCCCTAATAATATGAAAAAAAGAATGTAAAATAATGTTTAACACACATCGTTAATAATTAAAAAAACGACAAAATGTGTTAAAAATTACAAAACGTGTATTTTTCCATTTTTATCTATTCGTTTATTAATAAAATACTTTTCTTAGTTTAAAATGTATGCAAATATTGTACTAAATTGTATATAATTTCAATTATTTAAAAATATTAATACACTAAGCATAATTAATAACTTTAAAATAAAGGTATACAATTAAATATCCCACATTAATATCCCCAGCAAAGGTGTAGGGTATTCCATTGTCGGGCCCGACCGACTTTAAAAGTCCGTCCCATGTAACAGAACTTACCCATGTAGGTTCAGTTGTGCATCTCAAAGTCCATTAAATCCACCAAACTCATAATTTATGTAGTGAAATGTAGCACCATTTTTGATTTTTAAAATTTGCACATTGTTGCTGTTGAATAATTTTTGACAATTCAAATGATACGAAATTCAAATACTCAGCTTTTATAAAAAATATTCATGTCAATAACTTTACGAGATACGAGAGATACGCACATACGAAGTGAAATGTGCACCCCTGATAATATGAAAAAAAAAATGTAAAATAATGTTTAACACACATCGTTAATAATTAAAAAGACGACAAAATGTGTTAAAAATTACAAAACGTGTATTCTTTCCATTTTTATCTATTCGTTTATTAATAAAATACTTATCTTAGTTTAAAATGTATGCAAATATTGTACTAAATTGTATATAATTTCAATTATTTAAAAATAATAATACACTAAGCATAATTAAGAACATTAAAATAAAGGTATACAATTAAATATCCCACATTAATATCCCCAGCAAAGGTGTAGGGTATTCCATTGTCGGGCCCGACCGACTTTAAAAGTCCGTCCCATGTAACTGAACTTACCCATGTGACCAAACTTTCCAACTCCTTTTTTTCCATGTATATATATATATATATATATATATATATATATATATATATATATATATATATATATATATATATATATATATCTGCTCCTGTAGCAGAGGGTTCATCGTGCCCCTCCATCTCCCAAATTTATGAGACAGCTAGGAATCTAGAGGAGGATAACGACAACGCAGTGGTTTCCATACCAGTAGAGGAAAGTGTCGGTTCGGCTATGCCTACGACTAATCCTCCACTGTATGGCTGCTCGACAGTGATGTTTCCTCTCAGGGATCCTTTTTGCCACGTTTTTGGAAACATGTGTCGATCGAAGGAAAGTGGTGTCTTACCAGCATCTAATCCTAGAGAGACCGACGCCCAACTGGAAGCTAAACCTCCATTGGCGACCGGAACCGGATCTCTGAATATAGAGGTCAGGTTGTCCGATGCCCAGAAAGAGGCTGAAAAGGCTAAAGGCGACGCAGGAGCTTTCTTTTCCCCAGCTACCACAGTAAAACGCGATAGATCGGTGGACGTTACTCAGACTGAAGCCGGACCATCCGCTGCTGCTGTGGTGGCTGCCAATGCACCTAAGAAGCGCAATGGCAAGAAGTTTAAAACCTTCACTGCTACTGCGAAACCCCGTAACTCCCCGAACTCGAAAGTTTCCAGTGATGCTGCTCGCAAAGCTCTTCCGGTTGCGATTATTGGCAAACTGGGGAAGGAGCAAAAGATGAATGATGCAGAAATAAAACACTGCACCGATCATCTTTGGCGGCTAGTCACCATCGGCGGTGTCAGTGCAAACGCCACAGCCGTTGCTAAAATCCCTTATATGGGCAAATCGCGCTTCGCTGTTTTCAGCGGAGACGAACCCAAACGCAGTCGAGCAATATGCTCGATACCTGGTCCTATCAAGAAAACAGCGGAAGTGCTTGCCTGCCTATGTGCACAGAACCCGGGCATCAAAACGAACGGATGTAAAATCTATAGTCATAAACCAGAGCGAGGTCCGGAGGGCTTAACACTGGTTGTTGGCTTAGACCAGAAGTCGTTGAATGTTATGCTATCTAAGTACGACAGTCATCTAAACTTATTCTTTGGACGGATCAAATTCCGAATCAATTCCAAATGAATAGGCACATGATGAGAAACGAGTTAATTATCCTGTCATAATATTTACTCAGATCAATCTGCAACATTCTAAAGCTGCTACCGCTTTACTAGGTAAGCGGCTCTCCATGTTGCATACATTACCTCACATCACAACCATTCAAGAACCATGGGTATATAACAAACGCATCTGTGGTCTTAGTGAACTACGTGGTGAAACCATACTATACGATGAGCAAGCCGCAAGGCTTAGAAGCTGTCTTATAGTATCGAAACACTTTGCTGGCACCAAGTTAACTCAATTTTGTGGGCAAGACCTGGTGGCAGCCAAAGTGAGCTATGAAAGCGATAGTGGAAATATTTGATTGTCGCCTCAGGATACTTCCCCTATGTTTCACTACTGGCTCCTCCGCCAAAGGCAATTGTTGAGCTCATAGAGTACTGTGATCTTAAGGAGACTGGCCTTATTCTTTGCTGTGACGCTAATACTCAACACACTGTGTGGGGCAGCAGTAAATACAACGCATGAGGTACCACACTCCTTGACTTCATTATTACCTCCAATCTGAAGATTCAAAACACTGGTAATAAACCCACGTTTGTGATTGCTAGAAGACAGGAAGTGATTGACCTAACTTTGTCTAACTGTAGACTGAGAGAGCCAATCTTAAACTGGAATGTTTTTAAAGAATATTCTTTATCGGACCACAGGTATATCGAGTTTCATACTGACCGAGAGGTGCTGCCCTCTTTGACGGTAAGAAACCCTAGAATAAGGAACTGGGCATGCTTCAGACATGAACTTGAGAATTCCCTCAATATTCCTGTCAGAATTCGTACCAAAGAAAGTATTGAGACGTTCGTTCAAGTTATGAACGGTGTCATAAATACTAGTTTTGTACGAACATGTCCGGTACGAAAAACGTTATCCAGACCTCCCGTTCCTTGGTGGAACGCTTGTCTTGAAACCTTGCGCAAGGATTCCAGAAAGCTTTTAAATAGCGAACTAAGGAGCAATTTAGACTCTGACTGGTTTCTTTATCGACCTAAGCAGAAAGAGTATAAGAAACTAATTCGTAAATCGAAAAGTGTTTCTTATAAACACTTCTGCAGTAGCATCGAATCCTGCAGTGAGGCTAGCCGATTGGTCAAGTTTCTTAAAAGAGACCGAACTGCCCGACTGGGCTCACTTTGGAGACCTGATGGCTCGTATACTGAGTCTATGACAGAGGCACTCAGTGTCCTAGTTGAGACTCACTTTCCGGGAAATCAAATCCACATAGGGCCACTTTCTAATCCCTGCACTGGGGACTGCAATAACAACTCTAATGTGACAAAACATGACTGGCAGGTTACCAGACTGGTTGTGAACGATGAAGCTATCCAATACGCAGTGGCCTCTTTTGATGGCTTCAAGTCACCTGGGCCGGATGGCATCTTTCCAATCATGCTACAGGAAGGTATAACCCAATTTCTGCCATGCCTAAAGAAGATCTTTAGAGCAAGTCTCGCATTTATTCCGACATCCTGGCGTTTAGTTAAAGTAGCCTTCATTCCTAAAGTTGGAAGAGAAGACTATTCCATAGTCAAGAGTTTCAGATCCATTAGTAAATACTAAAGTGTTTAGAAAGATTAGTTGAGATGCACATCAGAAAAACGACTTTTGATGGAATGTGGGACGCAGCTAGAAGGCATGTAATATATGAAACATTGGTCAAATGGCTAAGGTCAATGCTAATGTTTAGGACCATCACCTCTGTGTTAACTCATTGAACCGAATTGACAGCTGGTGTACTACAAACGGACTTTCCGTCCACTCTCACAAAACAGGGATTGTTCTCTTCACTAGGATGTCACTATTCCCCTGTCTAACTTACATTCAAGACTGGGTAAAGTCTGACTGTGAGCCAGGTAGAGGGTCCCACCGCATTTTCACAGACGGCTCCAGAACCGATCAGGGATCTGGTGCTGGAGTGTTTGTGCAACCGGATGACCGCAGACTTCACTTCGCCTTAGACGACAATGTCTCGGTATTTCAAGCCGAAGTTTATGCTATACTTATGGCTATGGACTACATTGCGGATAATAGATGGCAGAACAGAGCTATATCAGTTTGCAGCGATAGTCAGGCTGCTCTTATGGCTTTAAACAACCCGGTCATCACATCCAAAATTGTACGTCAATGCAGATCACGTCTCAATTGTGTTGGTAAATACAATACACTGAAACTGATTTAGGTGCCGGGCCATAAAGGAATTTCGGACAATGAAACATCTGACGAACTAGCACGTGCTGGATCTGAGGATAATCCATTTGGACCAGAACCTGTGCTTTGACTACCTATATCTACTGTGTTTTTTATTATTCGAGCTTGACACGCGCCTCAGTGGGCTTAACATTTTTTTTTTGCCAAGACCGCCATGTAATGATGGATATTTGGGCGGAATATTAGTAAACGTAGGGGGACGTTTTTAACAAAGAAATTTAATCCTGTCTTTTAATTTTGCCGGCGCTTAATAACGCCACTGGCCTAAAGTTTATTTTAACTGCCGGCAATCAAAAGTGCCAAGGCAAGTAAGTGTGCCGATAATTGGCTTTATTAATATCCCCACCAAAGGTGTAGCGTATTCCATAGTCGGGCCCGACCGACTATAAAAGTCTGTCCCATGTCACTAAACTTACCCATGTGACCTAACTTTCCCAACTCGTTTTTTCCTTAACTTTGAAAATCCTGTTTTTTGAGAATATAAATCGCCGTAATTTTGGATTGATTTGAGGTACTTCAATAAAAACTGGTATATATACTCATATATCTTAAGTACAAACCGTGTTTCAAAAAATGGGTGGTTATTGTCATCTGCCACGCATAGCTGCCATATAAGATATATAGTAAACACTCCATAACTCTGAAGATATAGGATTTATATTATTGAAATTTTGGCCAACATCATGTAATATAAAATTAAAATGGACCACTGAAAAGGGTTGCGATCCAAAATTATGGCGATTTATATACTAAAAAACAAAAATCGTGTTTTTATATTTAAATGTAAACTTCATTGACCAATAATAAAAACATATTAAGATATGAAGCAAATCGAAATATATACATATGAGGCATTCTTTTTCAAATCGAACGGATTTCGTCAAAAATATTCAGTTGCACTTCGGATTTGCTTCAATTTTTTTATGGATTGCTTATTGAAAATAAGCCCACCCATTTATTTTATGCTTTTTGTCAATAGGTTTGAAAATACAGGGTGTTTAAAAAATAAAAATATGACGCATGGACCTTTTTTAAAAATTATATAACTTTGCATCTGTGCATCGTATAGCGTCAAGTTTGCTCTCATTTTGAAGGTAATATAATTTTATTTACAGCACTGAACAAATTTCATGTAACTATTATAAGCAATTAAAATGTTTAAGGACATTTTACTAAATAAGTGGTATTTTTATTTTTTTTTTAATTAAGACTATAATTTTCCACGGTTAATTTTGTGTAAAGAACATTCTTTTGTTGGGTGGTCATTTGTATACGAAAACGTATATGTACATGAAAACGATTTTTTTGTTCATACACCCAGGAAAAAAGGAATTCGAAAATTATACTAAGTTTCATATGTTTTTACTATGCACAATAACATTTTATAATTCGTTATCGTTTGTAGTAAAATTACTATGAATTGATATGATCATTAATAGTTCATAGTAAATTGTGTGTCAAATCAACCGTCTTTCATCATTTATAAAAGTTGTTCAATAGCGGCGGTCGACTACGGGTAAGATTAAATTAGATCAAATTAAATTCAACTTTTAAATTTATTTGTACATGTTCTAGCTGATACGACACATTCTGCTGGTCGAAGTATCCAATATTATTTGGATTACAATTTGGATATCAGTGTCAAGGACCCGCGAAGCTGAAGCTGGGCGGCTGACTGGGGTCTACGGAAGCATCCTACTGCACAATGTTGTGCGCGATTGAGGCAGGCTGCGCACTGTGTTGGAGCCGTTGGGATTGCGTGGCGGTTTATTTTATTTGACATTATCAATGGAAATGGAAAATGTCCAAAAGCGGCGACCGACCGCGGTTAAGTTGTAACTAAATAAATTGAATTTTTAAATTTATTTTTTCATATTGTAGCAATTGTAGCAACACCTTCCTAAGATGCTTCAATATTATTTACTTCTGCCGGTTGCTGCCGGTTCTTGCTTCGAATTAGTGATGAGGAGCCTTGTTAGCAGGAGATGCATTCAGTGGCAAAGTCTGCGCATCGTCGCTGCGGCATACAGAAGAGCGGTCGTTGCATCAACTCGTCCCCAAGCCGTCAGCAGGTTGCGTACCTCGGAAATGTGTTGCAGATGCTGGAGTTGCGCGGCGGACAGTGCGGCGACGAAACTATTTCATTTGCGATTAGTATGAATATTTAATAATATACTTATTTGTTTTTGATTTAAAAACCATAAATAAATATAATAAATTGAAAAGTTAATATTTCAATTCATTGGTTTACTGTAGTAAAAATGTTATTAAATATAGTAAATTCATATATAGAAGATAGTAAAAAATCATTATTGTACATAGTAAATTAAAATGAAACATAGTAAATTTATGATAAAATTTAATGTGAAAAAATAATGATGTTACTATAACTAAATTTGACTTCATATCGTTAAGATATATAACGAATTAACTATGAATCATAACGGATTTACAATGTTTTTTCCCTGGGTGTACGATTGTGCGCATAAGCTGCTTTTTTATGTGTTTTCGCTATAGTATCGTTTTGATTTGTCAGTAAAATTTTATATAAGCCATAGAAAATATGTATGTTGTCATTACCCACCCAGTTTATTCAGTCGGTTCTTATATCCAAAACTAAAAAAAAATAGTTTGTCTAACAATAAGGTTTTTTTTTTGTGTGTATTGAACCAACCTTTAAAAAATGCATTTATAACTCCCATGGAAATATTTCCACTATAAACTAGATGATATTAGTTGGTTTATTAATATTTTATTAAAAATAAAAAAATATTTTTTTTATTAAACATTATTTTTTTCAATATCTCTAGGCTGTGGCCGAATAGTTTGAGCTTTGTGTCCATTAAATTCGAGAATATTAACGCCCTTATTTTTTAGATTTAAAAATTAAACAAATGGGATCATATTTTTAAAAATTAATAAATTGATGTTTACTAAGCAAAATTGTACTTAGGTTTTTCGTAGTTTTACACACTATAAAAAGGATTTTCGACACGTTTATGCCTAATTTCAGACTTATACTATTGATTTTTATAGTTTAAATTTAAAGATTAAATTTAAATGCGAGGATACAAGTTGCCTGGTCCAATGATCGCACAATTACACCAACATTTACTATAATGTATGTTTAATAATATACCAATTATATGATAACTTTTTTATTTATTTTTATTTATTTACATTTTTACTGATCTTTACGATTAAAAATTAAATTAAATCCTTTTTGGTATGATGTTACAATTTTTTTAGTTTTGGTTATAAGAACCGACTTAGCAGTTTAGATAACCGACTACATTGGGTGGGCAATAAGCTGATCAATGTGTTAGGTAATTATACTGATAAATAAAAACTATGCTATAGCCAAAACTCATAAAAAAGCAGCTTATGCGCACAGTCGTTTGAACAAAAAAAACTGGTTTTCATGTAGATGCACGGTTGCCAGATAAAATTCTCACACGCAATACCTTTTTCCCTCATGCAATTCTCAGAATATCCCACATATATAAATGTAGTTAATTAATTTTATTTTAATTAGTAAATATTATATATTTAATATATTGTTTTTTATAATTTTAAAAATAAGTGAGATTAGATCTCATATGTTAAAACAACAACAAAAATTAAGAAAATTATATTAAATACATTTAAATTGTAAAAATCAGTCCATTCATTTCATGAGCCTAAAATAAAAAGTAATTCATTATTATTTCTTAAATTAGTATTAAAAATTAAACTAATACTATTTACATATATGCATTATTTGTTGTATATTTGACTATTATATAGTTCAAAATGAACATCATTAAATATTAGTTCGCTCGATTTGCCTGATGACGAACTTTTGGCATATAAAATGTGAGCCAACATGTTGGTACTCAGTCTATTTCTGACTTTATTTTTATTCAAATTAATAGCGGAAAATATTCTTTCCACATTTGCGGAGGAATGTGGAAGGCAAGACACATACGAAATAAGCTTTCGCATTTCTGGGAAAGCAAACATATTATTATCATCTTTTTGATTTAATATTTCTGACCAGAAGTTTGTGAAAGATGCTTTAAAATTTATGGTCAACATTCCTATTTGTTTGTATTCCCTATATATTGAATTGAAGTTCTCCTTGCCTATTTTATAACATACCAGTTTTATCAACTCCAAAATGGAACTTGTTGGTACATTTTGTGGGCTATGCACTGATAACTGATATAAAATTTATTTTTTATCGGAAGGAAATCATTTTAAAACTTCTATGACAGCAGTTTTTAGAAAATTTTAACAATTTCTTTTAAAGATTGCAGCAAGACAATCGTTTTCAACTGCCTCCAACTCGATTGCGACTGTTGCACCCAAATCTAAAGTGGCAAAATTTTCCGATATACACTTATTGTAGTTTTCAATGACAAACTCTTCCGCAAATAAAATGTCATCAGAAATACCAAAAGTATTGCAAAAATTGCCTAAAATTTCTTTATACATATCAGAAAATTCTGCTTACATTTTATGTATTTTCACTTTTGTAGATTGCATTTCTATATTTCTGTCATTAAATACTGGAAGAACGTATTCCAGAAATTGTAAATAAAATTTTGTGTATGGGTTACAGAGTTCTTTGTAAATTTCGGAAGCCTTTGCAGATTCAAATTCTTCTATCAAAAAACACTCTGTCAAAGGATCATAATGCTTTATGATTCTTTTTACACATTTAAAAAGTGACAACCATCGAGTTGGAGCTGGATGAAGAATTTTTTCGTTGTGCAAATCGAAAAGGTCTTGAAATTGATTCAACTTCTGTATTCGCTTTGAAGTGCAGAAGTAATTGGCGACGTTTTTCAAAAAACTCTCCAGCCCATCAGGAAGTTCTTTGCAAGCATGCGATGCACATAGATGGTATGAATGGCAAACAAATCTTTTGAAAATAACATATAAATAAAATATAAATAAATATAAATTTTTTATTTATATATGTACATTTATATAGCTAAAAACAATAATAAAAAAGAAATATAAAATATATATGTTTACTTACTTGGAACATCGCGCTTTAAAAGCGTATAGAGGGAATGGTTGACACCAAACATCACTGCAGCACCATCAGACCGATAGCCTACCATGTTCTTTTTGTAGTTTATTGAGTTTTGTTCGAAAAATTCTGAAAAGATATATTTTACTATAGAAATTGTTATTTATGAGATATAATAATCTTACCAACAATTACATTGTATAAATCTACAGCTTTGGCATCTTTCATTTCGATTAGGGCTAAGAAATCATCATGCACCTCCAACATATCGTCAACATATCGCACTACAATGGCCAATTGCTTCGTGCAGTCGATAGCTGTCGATTCGTCGGCAATTATGCTGAAATCATTAGTCCTTAATCTTTGGAATAAACTTCGCTTTCTTTCCTCTGCCAATACATTTTTGATAATGCATGATGCTTTTGTTCTTCCAAAAGTTGTTGTTTCATGTGGCGATGCCCTCGTTGTATTGATCAAGTCATTCAAATTATCAGCAACTGATACAGTTAAGTTGTTGTCAACAATAAACTGCGCCATAAGTTGTTCATTTTTTTTTACCACATTAAGTGTATCAAAGTTACTTGTATTTTTATTTGACAGTTTCATTTGGGAAATATGCCGTGAAGATTTCATGTATTTTTTTGCCTCTTCACGGCCTGCCACAAGTCGCTTTCCACCACATGGTCTGCAGAGAAAATGGGCCTTTGACATGGGGTCCTTTTCCATCCATTCTTTAAAAAATGGATCAGTCAGCCATTGTTCCTGAAACATCTTTATTCGGCATGGTCTAAATAATTGAATTTATTATAAAAGTATTTTCAAAAATATGGATAACTGTACCTTTTCGGTACGGAATTTAGTGGTTCTTCCTTCTCTATTAGAAACGATTCACTAAGTTGAAGTTCCCCACTTAAGCGATTGATTTCATTAGAAGCCATTTCTTTAATTCCACTAGACTCGTAGGAACCTTCCTTTTCATACGCGTTCTGATTAATTTGCATTAAAATTCGAGCGGCTTCTGCTGTCCTGTTTGATGAAGATGGACATAGGCACAATACATTTTCTTTTTCGCAATTTAAACAACACCTATTTAAATTTTAAGATTTTTATTAGCATAAATACACGATTAATATATTTAACATATGATTTTCTGCAAGATGGAGCCATGTAATTTTCATTTGAGGCTCGTTTTATTTTTTTTTTTTCATCAGACATATTTCTTTTTTTACTTTCACAACAAATTTTCACATTCAAATTGATCACAGGTTGTCTAGACAGTTGTATGGTTTTTACCAGATGTGCATTTTATTTGTGTGAGAAATTTTTTCCCACACGAGGGAAATTTCCCTCATGTGAGAATTTTTTAGTGTGAGAATTCTCACATCCCACAATGACAGAAATTTCTCATAAGCTGTATTTTTCCAGCAAAACTGGCAACTATGTGTAGATGTGCACAAATGACCACCCAACAAAAGATGTTCTTTATATAGAATTTAACGAAGAAAATGATAGTCTTAAATAAAAAAAAAAAAAAAAAAATACCTCGTTAATACGTTAAGTAAAATGTCCTTAAACATTTTAATTGCTTATAATAGTTATATGATAATTAAAAATATATTAAATTTGTATAGGGCAATAAAGGGCAATAAAGGCAATAAAGGGCTATACGATGCACAGATGCAAAGTTATATAATTTTTAAAAAAGGTCCATGCATCATATTTTCATTTTTTAAACACCCTGTATTTTCAAACCTATTGACAAAAAGCAAAAAAAAAAAAAAAAGGGTGCGCTTATTTTCAATAAGCATTCCATAAATAAAAATTGAAGCAAATCCAGAGTGTCAAAAACATTTCGTGTTCGATTTGAAAAAGAATGCCTCATAAATATATACTCTAAAAAAGGAATGTTTATAAAATTCTTGTGGGAAACTACTTCTGGTAAATACATATTAATTGGCAAAAATACTTATTGTTAGTCGTAAATTATAATGGCTTATTGCAATCAATTACATAATTCTAGTGTTTGAACAAAACAATATCTAATTCTTAGAAATATTTAAAAAAACAGCTTCTGATAAAAGATGCATCACTTGAACAATTGAACTTATCCGTGTCATGCAACACTTGCACGAATAAACGTGGATAAGCTTCTTATGTGGAATAAGAAGCAAAATTTATTGTCTTATTGACCGAAATCTGAAGCTAATTATTATCACATATAGCCACTGCCATCAATTCATCATAATCGGTCTTCACATCATCCAAAACAGATGACTGCAGAAACACTGCCGTAATTCTGTGCAAATCATCTGACGAAAACCCAGTCAGTTTAGATGAATTTATAAGACGCGTCCAATGTATGAGACACCTGGTCCCAGGCATAATGCATCGATGTGTTGTAGTATTTCCTTAGTGTCCATCAATATCAGTCGAAATAAAAGGGTTACTTCCGCCAGACGTTCGTTTACGCGACTTGTCGAATAATCTACCCTGGAATTCTGCATTATTCGACATGTCGCGTAAATGAGTGACTGTTGCAATAAAAAAAACCTTTTGCTTTGACTGAATTTGGCGAACTCTACAAATATTTTCCGGAAACACTTCAAGTCTTTTTGGCAAACACTACTAAATTTTAAAATATTTGTGGGAAACACTACTGATATATATATATATATATATATATATATATATATATATATTTATATATATATATATATATATATATATATATATATATATATATATATATATATATATATATATATATATATATATATATTTGTGTGGGGCGTGAGTGCGCGTTGCAATAGTGCGTAATGAAAATAGTAGTCACACATATTACGCACCGCATATACGGCGCAACACTACACATGCAAATAACAACAAGCAAACACTAATTATTTGACGTTTACTTTTGTTATACCCTACACTAAGAGTGAAAGGGTATATTCAGTTTGGTACGCCGTTTGTAACACCCAGAAGGAAGCATCTCCGGTATGGAAAAGTATATATATTCTTGATCAGCATGACCTCCTGAGTCGATTTAGCGATGTCCGTCTGTCCGTCTGTCTGTCTGTTGAAATCCCTACTACTTTTAAAATTGAAAAGCTAGATAAATGAAACTTATAACTTAGATTACTAATATACCTACGCTGTATGTGCGAGATCGGTCCATTGTGACCTATGATCCGACCACTTATGTTCAAATACCACATATAAAATGTACATATAAAGATCAATTTTTATGTATACGTGCTTAGGTAAACTTTTTTGGTCAAATATATATTGATATCATGCTCAAATACATGATAATAATGTTTTCCGGCGAAAAGACTTGTGGTTCACAAAAAAAAAATCGAAATTCGGTATACCTACCCATTTGTAAATATGGGTATCAAATGAAAGAAAAATCTTCAGGGATGGAAAGTTTGTATATATCACTTTGAATGGTAACCACACATATGTGTAGGGTATTTATAGTCGGCTTAGACCGACTATAATTTTGATAATTCTAACTATCATAATTACACCTACTTTAAAATTTCCCATGTGATCTAACCTTCCCAACTGGTTTCATTTTCACATTGAAATTTTCTTGCTCATCAAACCTCGCCACGAGCTGGTCGCTCGCTAATAATACATTTTATAATTCCCAAATATAAGCGCAATCTGCGCCGATACATCTGGCGCATTAATATTAAATAAATAATTATATTGTTGTGGAAACGATAGTGTTTTTATTTACTAAGTAGGAACACCCACAAATTGGTGACCCGACTTAGCATTGAGGACTCAAACGCGAACGACGGCACTGCCACAAATTCGACGCCAGCAGAGCAGTCACATGAACGCAGCGAAATTGCCAACGTAGCAATAAAGATCCCGCCTTTCTGGCACGCAAAACCTGAGCTATGGATCTCACAATTTAATAACAAGCTGGAGGAATAACAAACCACACCGTCGTGGCCGCAGTCGAGAGCTACGTTTTAGCTCACATCAGTGACATCATACTGAATCCGCCGGAGGATAATATGTACACGACACTCAAGGCACGTCTTATCGACCAGTTTGCAGATTCCGAGCAAAAACGCATAAAGAAGTTACTGCAAGACATAGAACTTGGTGACATGCGCCTGTCACATTTTCTGCGAGAGATGCGACAACTGGCAGGTTGCTAAAATCCATCTGGCTTAGTAGACTTCCGCAGAGCATCTGATCTATAATATCCATCAGCACCAAACCGCTAGACAAAGTCGCCATTATGGCAGACAAAATTGTTGAGATTAGCGACGGGCCGCAGCTCAATGCTGTAACAACGCATGATGACATATCACACTCTACACTGTCTCGACAAATAAGTGCGCTGTCGAAAGAATTGGCATCTTTACAAGCGCAATTTGGAAACCGAGGCAGAGATAGGCCTCGTTCACACTCACGGGGACGTTCGCAGACGCCCAGCAACAGCGACACGATATGTTGGTATCATCGCAAATTCAGCGACAACGCAAGTTAATGCTGATAACCGTGTGCAAAGTCGTTAAACTGAGCGTCCTGTCATCGATGGCGGTACTTGACAGGCACGAAATAACAAACCGTCGTCTGCTCACAACAGACAAAAATTCAAAATTACAATTTCTCGTCGATTCAGGTGCGGAGGTGAGCTTCGTCCCACCAGCCCCTGCACATCGTCGTCTACCAGATCGTAAAACGTATTTGTATCCTGCAAACAAATCAAAAATTAAAACATACGGAGAAAAAAACTTTACAATTAAAGCTTGGACTGCGCCGACCGTTCCAGTGGAATTTCATCGTAGCCGACGTGTCGCAACCAATACTAGGCGCTGATTTTCTCGCGCACTACAAAATTTTGGTCAACATGCTTCAGAGGAAGCTCGTGGACAGCTTGACAAATGTTTCTCAATGCTGTGCCATCACTAAACTAAATTGTAATATTCAAAATTTATCGTTTATTAACCAAACTGCTACAAATAAAAATGTACAATGCAGTATGATTAAAGGAAATAAAAAACCAGTTGGGAAGGTTAGATCACATGGGAAATTTTAAAGTAGGTGTTATTATGATAGTTAGGATTTTCAAAATTATAGTCGGTCTAAGCCGAATATAAATACCCTACACATATGTGTGAAAAACATTCAATGTGGTATATAGGCCACCAGGGTATACGAATCCTGAAAATAACTACAAACTTTCCAACCCTGAAGAATTTTCTTTCATTTGATACCCATATTTGCAAATGGGTAGGTGTACCGAATTTCGATTTTTTTTTTTGGGAACCACAAGTCGTTTCGTGGGAAAACATTATTTTTATGTATTTAAGCATAATGTCAATATATATTTGACCAAAAACAGTTTACCTAATCACGTATACAGTAAAATTGATTTGCAGATGTAAATTTTATATGAAGTATTTGAACATAAGTGGTCAGTTCACAGGTCACAATACACCGATCATGATAATTTTCTTGTTCAGACAGCTTAGATATATAAGTAATCTAAATCTAAAGTTTCATTGCTCTAGCTCTTCAAGTTTTTCTGTAATCGTGATTTCAACAGACAGACAGAAGGACAGACGCTTTCGAATGATGCAAGAGGGAATTACGTAACGCAACACTACTAGTTTTTCCAAAAGCTCATACGCCACTTGCACTCACGGTCGACGCTTCAGGAATCGCCCTAGGTTCCGTTTTACAATAACACGATGGTGGACAGTGGCAACCACTTGGTTTTTATTCGGAAATTCTTAGCGAAGCACAACAACGCTACAGCACTTACGACCGCGAGCTGCTTGGCGCCTACAAAGCAGTTAAGTATTTTCAACATATGCTTGAAGGTCAGCAATTTTGTATCTTTACAGACCACACGCCATTAAAATTTGCATTTAAACAAAAAAAAAAAAGCGCAGAGTCAAGGAAATGACGCTGAAATACACAAGCATTTAAATGAAAATTCGTGCCTAAATTTAAAATTATTTTCAATACCTGGCACAACATTTGAATTGTACTACGATATAAGCACGGGGAAAGCGCGTCCGTAGTTAACCGAACCGTTCCGAAAGCTGGTTTCGAGGTTTCGAGTCGATCCACAACATTTGTCACGGTGGTGCAGCGAAAACTACGAAGTAAGTAGCAGATAAATTTGTGTGGCCAAATTTAAAAAGAAACTGTCGCGAATGGAGTAAATTGTGTCTTGCATGTCAAAAATCCAAAATTCGTCGGCACAATAAATCGCCAGTTGGAACATGTACGTTGACGGAGCAACGATTTGAACATGTAAATATAGACATCGTCGGTCCACTACCGCCGTGTAAAGGATATCGTTATTGCCTCACACTTGTCAATCGCTATACTCGATGGGTGGAAGCGTACCCAATGGACAACATCACTGCCAAGTCAGTAGCATTTGTATTTTACTCAAACTGGATTTCAAGATTCGGGGTGCCGCTGAAAATCACGACGGACCAGGGACGCCAAGTCCACGAGACCTGAATAAACTCCTTGGTGTGAAACATTTAAGGAAAACCGCATATCACCCAGCCTCTAATGGAATAATAGAGCGTTGGCACCGAACGTTAAAGGCTTCGATTAAATGCTATCGTTCCGAGCAGTGGGTCGACGTGCTTCCGCTGATACTTTTGGGGTATCGAGCATCGTACAAAGAGGACATCAAATCAACGCCCTCGGAAATGGTTTACGGTTGCCTGGTGAGTTTTTCAAATCTGATTCACAACCCAACATTTCCATAGAAGAGGCAGAGTTCGTGACTAAATTACGCGATTACATGCGTGAATTGCGACCATCACAGACTGCACATCATTTTAGACAAGCACATTTTATTGAAGAAAAATTAGCAACAGCACCAACAGTCTTTATTAGAAACGACGCGGTGCGCCGCCCACTTCAAGCGCCATATGAAGGCCCGTACCCTGTAATCCAGAGATCCAATAAATTCTACAAACTCGATGTTCGTGGACGTCAGGTGAACGTCAGCGTCGACCGCCTAAAAGCCGCTTATACGGTGAACGAGGAAAAAGATACGCCGACACGTGCAGAGACGCAACGCTCGTTTCTCCATTGGGGCGAGTAATGTGGCGTGAGTGCGCGTTGTAATTGTGCGTAATGAAAATAGTAGTCATACATCTATTTTCATTAGTGCTTGCTTTGTTGTTATTTGCATATACGGCAACACTGCACATGCAAATAACAACAAAGCAAGCACTAATTATTTGACGTTTACTTTTTGTTTTCACATTGAAAATTTCTTGTTCATCAAACCTCGTCACGAGCTGGTCGCTCGCTAATAATACATTTTATAATTCGAAAATATAAGCGCAATCTGCGGCGATACATCTGGCGCAGTAATATTAAATAAATAAATATATTGTTGTGGAAACGATAGTGTTTTTATTTACTACGTAATAACACCCACATATACATATACATATATATATATATATATATATATATATATATATATATATATATATATATATATATATATATATATATATATATATATATATATATATATATATATATATATTACTTGAAATGAATATATAAAGTAATAATTAAAGATTAAAAATTTTATACGTTTATTTAAATTTCATTTTTGTTTGTTTTGAAATATAATTTTAATAAAGTAAACTTGCATATAAACGAGGTAAAATGGACAGATTCTGCTGGACAATATAATGTTTTCACATCATAACATACAAAATTCTACTTCGATTGAAATTTAATTGCATTCTTTTCCAAATTGCAAGTTTTAGGAATGAATAGTAATTTAGTATTACTTTTTATGTACTTCATTGAACTCATTGGACTCTGAGTCTGACGAGTCCGGTTCATCAGCCATTGCGTCGTCAACTGCTTTCATCCGCGGGATGAAAAAAATCTGTTATGGAAGTATCCATCCTTTTTCTATATAATGGAAAATTTTACTTGAATTGAAATGAAAATTTATAATTGAAATGAAAATTTATGCTACACACAAAATTAAGCGCGAAAGTAGTTGTGTCTGGCGCAAAAACAGAGCCAATCAATTAAAATTACGGCTCAGCTAATAAAGACTGTTGGTGCTGTTGCTAATTTTTCTTCAATAAAATGTGCTTGTCTAAAATGATGTGCAGTCTGTGATGGTCGCTATTCACGATGGCTAAGATTCCAACAAAATAATCGGCTGACGACTTAGCCGCGGCTGAGCGGTCACGGCTTGGACCTCTGGAATGCAATTCATAACAATTATGAACGCGTTTATTATATCAATTTCGCTCAAATTGTGAGATTCGTATAAACGAAAAATAATTCATAAATATAATAATTTTTTCCATATATATTATGAACAGTAGGACGGATTGAAACTAAACTTTTATTTTTATTTCAAAATGTAATAGGATTTTTTTTGTATTTTTTCAACTTCAAGGACGATGCGCGAGTATAAGATTTTATTCAAAATTTATGAAATTTTAGGAGGACATTAATAGATACAATCTATATTATTTTGAGTCTATTACGATCAAAAAAAAAAATGTTTATATAGATGGTAAAAAATAAAAATATGGATTTAAAGTGTTTTTTTAACTTCATCTGCAATGCGCGAACACAGGACATTATTTTTTTTTACTCCTATTTTTTAGGTATTTTTTAGCTATTACAACTTTGGGAACAAATTTCGATCCGCCCTAATGAACAGTGTCTCAATTAACGGCGTTCATTCCATTTGTTAACAAAATTTTGTCTGCGTGTTAAGGGGTCATTGAGATAAACGAGCATCAATTTCAGTTTCTATAACGTGACTAAGTTTGAGGTCGCGCTTGCCATAATATTTATTCATTAATATATCACGTTTTTGGACACTATTAAACTTGACTAAAACTGTAGTCGCGGTAGCTCTGTGGTTAGTGCGTTGGACTGCGAGCCGAAAGGTCCCCGGTTCAAGCCTGGACTGGGGCTAACAACATCTTTTCATAGTAACATTTTTCTATACCGCGCTACCACTAGTCAGTAAATGGCAAACATACGAGAGTAAAACATTGCCTATGAAAAAGCTCTCACCCGCCGTTCGGATTCGGCAATAAACTGTAGGTCTTTGAGTACAAATATAACGCGCACCGCTCAAAATGGTGAGAGAGCTCGGCCGAAGTTCTATACAGGACTGTAGCGCCAAACTATTATTATTATTAAAACTGACGTGTTGTTTCGGATCCACAAGCAAAATTTTATATCGGACGAATCAACATATATCGGCCATTCCACACCAAATCTACCAAAAAAAGTCAAATTTCAGATTTTACCTTTTCGATCTTAATGAACTTTTGCCAACTGATAAAGGGTATAAGCTAATTTCCAAACAGTAACATGTGGCCCGTGGTCATTATACTTGCACTTCAAAATTGATGTCCTCAAAAAGGATCCTTTTTAAAATTCTGAAAAAATCCTAAATTTTCGTCAATTTATTGTTAATGTTCATGCAAAATTTCAAGATGGTATTTTGATTGCATCATATTTTAAAAAATAATTTTCTAAATTTTTTTTTTTTTTGTATAGAAAAAAAAAAAAAATTGTCTACACTAAAAGTTGTAATAATTCCTGAATATATATGTAACTCTGATTTCTAAAATGAAGTTAGTTTTGTCATATTTAATCTAGTTTTTGAGATATTGATTTTGGCATATAGTTTTTACGATTTTCGAAAAATGGTATATATTTCAAAAACTAGAGATGATTTGATGAAACTGACGCCATTTTCGAAATTAGAGTTACAAATACATTGAAAAACTATTGCAAATTTTACTTTTGAAAAAAAAATATTTTTTTTAATACAAAAAATATTGATAAAATTTAGAAAATAATTTTTTAAAATATGATGCCATCAAAATACCATCGTGAAATTTTGTATGAACATTTATAATAAATTGACAAAAACTTAGGATTTTAAAAAGGGTCCTTTTTAAGGACATCAATTTTGAAATGCAAGTATAATGACCACGGGCCACATATTACCGTTTGGAAATTACAACTTAATTTTTATAAAAGCTTGTTCTATTGGCTTTAAAACGAGCCATTAACGGAGTTTCTAGCATTTCTAGTTCAAGAGATATTTAAATATGAACAACAGTACAAAAGTGATTTTTGGCACTTTTTTCCAACTTTGAACCACTGTATCTCTGGAAGTAGTGGTCGGAAAAAATAAAAAAAAATTGTTTAGTGCATGTCTCGATACCCTTTATTGCCAAAATTTCATTGAAATTGAAGAAGGTGAGTTCCAACCGCTGGTCGATTTGGTGTGGAATGGCCCATATACACAATGGAATGTTCTTAAATGGAATGAACGCCGTTAATTAAGACACCGTTCATAATATGAATGGAAAAATCATTCTATTTATGGACTATTCTTCGTATATACGAATCGCACAATTTAAGCGAAATTGAAATACTAAACGCGTTCATAATTGTTATGAATTGCGTTCATTAAGGTATTCATATTCATTTTTTGACGCAAAGCATCGTAGCCTCCACGTCACGTGCACTTCAGCCGAGCATAAAGGCGATACTCTAAAATAAAAAACCACTGCAGGGTTGCCATTTTGGGCTACAAGTAGCTGCTTGCTACTTGCTACTTTTGGGCTACTTGCACAATATCTTTGGGCTACAATATGCTACTTTTTGCAGAAAACATTCCACTTGGCGAATCAGAGTTTTGGTGCGAAGCAACAACATGCGTCCGACGATGATGTTTTTCATCAATTAGCGAAATTCGCGCTAACAGTGTATAGCATGGCCATCAGCAATGCCACCTTGGGAAGAATTTTCTTCATAGTTACTCTAATGAAAACAAAATTTTAAAAAATTCTATTTTGATAAATAGCGAAAATCCCGAAATGAAATCCCGGGATTGTCAAACTGAAACTAAAAACTACCCTATTTAAAATTTGTGTACTCTCTTTTCTAGTAGTCCTCAACATAATTATTTTGTATATTAGTTTACCGCTTTATATTATGGAAAAATGTTGCTGCATAAAAATAATCATTTATTTAGATTATAATATATGTTTTCTTACTACAGTACTTGTAAAACCAATTTAAGAAATTCGGGATCAAGGGTTTTTTATTCCATTTCCCGAAATCATGGAATTGTCAAAATACTTGGAACATAAGGATTGGAATCCTTAGTGAAAATATGCTGAATTATAAAATCAGTATATACGTAAACAAAAAAATACTGTGAATTGTAAATCCAAGAGATAAGAAATATTTTTTTTTCTTAGAATTTATTAATTTTCTTTTTAGAATATGTTTTAATATATGGGATATTCCGCACCAAATCGTCCAACGGAACTCACCTTCTCCGATTTCAATGAAATTTGGGCAACTGATAAAGGGTATCAAGATATGCATTGACAAATTTCTTTTATTTTTTTCGTCTACTACTTCCAGAGATATAGTTGAACCACTGTAGAAATTACAACATAATTGTTCTAAAAGCTGGTTCTAATAGCTTAAAATCGAGCCATAAACGGTGTTTCTAGAATTTCTACTTTAAGAGATAGTGAAATATGAAGAACCATACAAAAGTGATTTTTGACCAATATTTTGTAACTTTGCACCACTGTATCTCTCCCGAGTGTAAATTGGTAATACGATAAGGCATCACAACCAAAGGATACCTGAAATGATCCTGAACCGGATTGACTAGCGTAATCCTAATTTGAAATTTACGTAAGGCAACCTGAAAAAATCCGGATCTAAAGCCTACTTTTGAAACCTGACTTATGAAAAAAATTGTTGGATATAATATTTATATATGATTGAGATGTTCGTATAAACCTTTTATTATATAATTGGCTAACAAACTTATTCTAATAAAATAGTCTAATAAATAAATGTTAAACTGTTCCAAAATAAGTTCAGAAAATTTCAAAAAAATTTAAATATCTCATGTCAAATGTGGAATTTTTGTCATTGTAAAGTTATTGAAACATCTTTGTTCATAAAAGGAATCGTATTTGTAAAAGCAGTTTCAGAATAATTTATATCTACATCGAATAATTTAAAGTGAGGATATGGGTAAGATCAAGAAGCCTAATCAGTATAGCAACTTCGAATAGTACTGATTTGAAGCCCTGATCAATACCTTATTTCAAAATAAGGCAGCCTGATCAAACAATGATCGCACCCTGAATTAAATTTAGTGGTCGAAAAAAAAAATGTTCAATGCAATGCAATAATCTTTATCAGTTGTCCAAATTATATTGAAATCTAAAAGGTGTGGAATGGCCCATGTAGTTTTACACTAAAGTATACAAAGACGTAAACCATAATAATTAAATAAAAATAATATTTTGTATTTTTATTTGGGCTACTATTTTAGACAATCTGCTACTTTTACAAATATGTACGCTACTTTTCCTGATTTATTACTGGCAACCCTGAACCAGTGCACAGAAAGGAGCATGGGAAACAGGGTTGCCACTTTCGTAATTTATAACCAGATTTGGTTACTTTTTTTTGGTTTGGTTAGAAGGTAATTTTTTTTTGGTTTGGTAATATTTTGCTATGTTGATGGTTGGTACTTTTGGTACTCTTTGGTTGGTACTCTTGAATCAAATCAAAAAAGATTTGATTTTTAAGAGCGATTGTTTAAAAAGGAACTAAGAGAAGATATGGATATATCTATGTTTTGTGCACACCAATAAAAATGGTTTAGGTGAAATTTGTTTTGTATGTAAAGTCATTTATTAAAATAAATGACTTTACATCACTACTCTATCTTGCAGCAATAAGGAGTTATAGCAAAAAAAGGAAGAAAGTTGAAAAATTGAAAATCTTGTCATGCCAAAAGGGCAAATCTTTTTTTTTGCTCTTTATTGGTGCATTTAAATATATATTTAAATATATTATTTATATCATATTTATATCAGTCAGCATATCCATATTATCGGAACAGTCAGTTGCTATCAACTGAACATCATCAGCATAAATCCGACCTTCACAAAATGACGGACAACCAAATACATCATTAACATACATCATGAAAAGTAGCGGTCCTAATATGGAACCCTGAGGGACTCCTCTAGATAATTTTTTAGCAAATGAATAGTTTTATATGATCAACACTATGCATTGCATGAGTAGGGGTTATCCCCTGAGCGTTAGTTAATTTGTAACACATTGCTCGCGCGCACAAAGAAATAAGTTGATTAAGTAACAAGCTGTAATAGAAAATGTAAATTGACTGTAAAGTTTGTTTATGAGAATTTCGTGACATATAGAATCGAAAGCTTTTCGGAAATCTAGAGATATTAATACCGATGTATGATTTTTTATCAATACATTCCCGGAGTTTTTCAACAACATCTCTCATTAACGTTACAGTACTTGCCTTTTCCTAAGTATCCCAGCAGGAAATGGCATCATTGACGACAAGGTCATCAATGATGAATCGAGGATATTAGAAAATTTGTCATTGATGAATATGTCTACAACAATTTCATAAATGACGGTCATCGATGTTTCTGACCTGACATAGGGAAATCGTTGAGGAATCATAGGTGACATTTTCTGCTGGGATGTAGTATGATGACAACTATCAAAAAGTGTTGGAATAGAGTTATGAACAATACACAGATTTGAGTTATCACAGAAATCTCTAACAACAACATTATTTTTTAATAAATTCGTATTCAAATCCCCCATCAAAATTACATGAGCGTATTGCGATAAGTCATTAAGTGACTCTTCACATCTAGAAAATTCGCCATGTGACAAATAGATAACACTTCCCAAAACCTTAATAGATTAATTTAGACAAGTTATGCCTCGAATGAACCTTCATCACGTATTTAATAAAAAACGAAAGATTCGAAATAAAAAAAGCAACTCTTCCGCCTTTATTGACCACCCGATCGTTTCTATGCAAATAATCCATCTATCATAATCGCATTATCAAGAACACAGTCCTTCAGGCACGTTTCTGAAATACCAAGAATATACAAATAACAGCCATCAAGAACACATCTGATTTCTTCAATCTTTGTTAAGTTGTTCCAAGGAACAATACTCTGTGCATATAAGTGGGAAATATTTTTGATCAAGATTCCTTTTCAAAATTGAGTTATTGCTGACCAACACAATAATTATAATTCCCCCATATTCGCATAAATCTCAAAAATATATACATAATTATAAGATTATATGAAAAATATATTATATGTGTATTAATTGAAAAACAAAAATATTAAAATCTAAGTAAAAAATTAATCAATTTTAAGAATTAATAATACAAAAACATGGTTTTATAAGTTTAATACTAGAAATTCATTTAAACAACTTATATTTTCAAACTAATTTGTTAATTAACAATCAGTCAGCTCGTTCAACTCATCAGCATATAACTCACGTGTAGCAGCAGAAGTAAAGTTGACACACGATAACAATCTTGATTGAAGAGAAGTTAGTAAAGATGAGCTCTGAGACGAGTCCAACGTATTTTCTTTTCCATCAGCCAGAATAACTTTTGCTTGTGGAATGCCACTGTTTAATAGTTTAAACCGCTTAATCCAGCCACCTTTCAACAATCGACGACAAAAATATTGTAGCTTAGATGCCATTGGTGCACAGAAAAAAAAGAAGTTCATACTATTATGGAATGTTCATCAATTTTATGAATTTTTCATTACGATTCAACCAATGACCAAATTCATCCCATTTATGAATCGTTCATAAAACCGTAATGAAAAAGTTCATAATATTGATGAACGAATTCATAATATATATGAAAAAATTAATGGTATTTATGAACTTTTAAACTATTTAAAAATATAAAAAAATATATTTGTTTTTATTTCCTTATACATATTATTTTTTTTTATTTTACCATATTACTTTTTTTTGTTTTATTTAATTATTCTTTTTTTTATATACTTACATTTTATGATATTGTCTTAACGTCCTCAAGGTCCAGTCGGTACAAATTGGTTGTTTTGTACCAACAAATAAAACAACAAACAATTGGCAAAATGCATTGAGTGGCAGATCGTACAACTGTTTGAGAGGCACCCAAGCCCCTTCATCGGCGACCTTTCTCTGCAGATTCTGCATTTCTGTCGCTTAAGTTTTCCTTCTCCAATAAACACAATAAGAATTATGTGCATTGAAGAAAGGACCAAAAGCAAAAATTACATAATGGTCCTAGAATTCCCATCATACAATTTTAGTAAAAAACAATATCGTCCAGTACTCGCGCATTGCAACGGAAGGTAAAAAATTCCTTTAAGAAATATAAATTTATGTTTAGGGTAAAAAATATTGTTTTTGGATCAGAATAAGCTCCAAAAATTAGATTTGGAATCTATTAACGCCCTCCCAAAATTTCATCATTTTTAAAACAAATCTTGTGGCTGCGCATAGTCCTTGAAGTGGGAAAGATCCAAAAAATCGTAATTTTCTTTGATGTTCTTTTTGATTTTTTTTTTTTAGTCAAATTGTTTGTGGTCAATTCTAGGACCATTATATTACTTATAAAGCCAATTACGCCAAAAATATCAAACAATATGCTGTAATAGTAAAAAAATTATAATAGGCAAATCAGACTTTACGATTTTTGTTTTCAAAAACTATACCCGATAGAAATTGCCCGTTAACAAATTTTTGGATTCAGCACACCTATAAATATATATAAAAAAATTACATGTCAAAATAACCACCCATGCCGATTTTAGAACGGTTAAACCAAAGAAAATGTCGATTTTTTTAATGTACTTTTTCAACTTCAAGGACGATGCGCGAGTATAAAATTTTATTCAAAATTGATGAAATTTTAGGAGTACATTAATAGAAGCAACCTTTAATTTTTTGAGTCTATTACGATCCAAAAAAAAAGTTTATGTAGACGGTAATAAATAAAAATATGGATTTAAAGTGTTATTTAAATTCATCTGCAATGCGTGATTTTACTCAAATTTTTTTAGGTGATCTCTGGCAGCACAATGCAACTTTTAAGCCCTATTACAACTTTGGGAACAAAATTTCGATCCGCCCTAATGAACAGTGTCTCAATTAGAGATGGGCATGTGAGCGTGATTCAGCGTGATTCACGTGAATCACGCGTGATCACGCGTGATTGTGATTGAATCCTAATTTTGCTCACGTGATTGTGAGTGAGTGTGAGTAGACCAAAAAATACCGTGAGTGAGTGTGCGTGAGTACAAATTTTTCGTGAGTGAGTGTGCGTGAGTCGAATATTTCATAAAATAAAAAAATCTCAGTTTTATTTTTTTGCGATTTTATATATTTTTGCTGAACTACAGAACAAGTAGGACAACCCCTTGAACTCAGAAGGCTTCGGGAAGACGACTGCCCACATTTCAGAACTATAAAAAATCAAACCCTTTCTAACGACCGTTATATACCCACCCCTTTGTTAACTCAGAATAAGTTGCAAGGTTTCAGTCAACAATTTATCTAACCCCTGCAAACCGGCCGAACATAGTATGGGCTAGTCAATTTTTGTGGGGTCATGTCAATAGTTTTTGCTTGGTTTCATACGACCGTTCATGGAACACATTTTTTTCGATATACCCATTTTGGTAAAAAGTTGAATTTTCAATTTCTACTATACATGATAACTCTGTATTGACTTCCTTTTGTTTATTAACTTTAGTTGGTTCCAGAGGTTCGTGTGGGGTCCCTATTTTATTCGAGTTATAAATGTAGTAACCAAAAAAATCGCTTCAAAAATAGTTTTTCCCAAAGTCAATTTCTCCCTGGTTAATTCTACCCCGAACTATTCTTTTATTGATAACTAGCTGGACCCGTGCACGACTCGTGCCAAGATTTTATGAATGCAAGGATATGTAGTGATTTTATTAATATAAAGAAAATTTTTATTATTTATATCTTCCCCGTAGAACGTTTTCCCGTAGAATTCGTCCCGGTAGAATTCTTTCCCGTAGAATTCTTCCCCGTAGAGTTTGACCAAAATTTCATTAAATTTGCTATCCTAATTGCTGATATAATGTGTTTTTAATTTTTCGGATATATGGGAGGTGCCACGCTCAGTCGACCAATCCCACCGATATATAGCCTATACTCTGCCCAGACCCAACATACATATTGGGTCAAAATTTTATTCAATTCGGTTCAGCCGTTTAGACGTCTATTCGGAACATACAGACATACTTACATTCACAAATAACGACAATACTCAAAGATTTTAAACGAATTCTTTAACGGAGAATTATTCTTTGAGGCAATTTTTACTTTTTTTATATAAACAGCACTTCGAAGGTCTTTCACATTTCCATCTCCTTTAAAAATTGAGATATATTTTATCAAAATCCCTAACATCATAACATCATTATTGTGTTTTAAAGATGTTGGTTGTATTGGAGGGGCCACGCTCGGTTGACCAATCTCACCAACAAACAATAGCAAAAAAAAAACACGTGATTCAGCGTGATTCACGTGAATCACGCGTGATTGTGATTGAATCTTAATTTTACTCACGTGATTGTGAGTGAGTGTGAGTAGAGCAAAAAAGGCCGTGAGTGAGTGTGCGTGATTAGAAATACTCTTTCGTGAGCGTGAGTGAGTGTGAGTCAAAACTCACTCACGTGCCCATCTCTAGTCTCAATTGACGGCATTCATTGCATTTATTAACAGAATTTTGTCTGCGTGTTAAGGGGTCATTGAGATACACGCGAGCATCAATTTCAGTTTCCATAACATGACTAAGTTTGAGGTCGCGCTTGCCATAATATTTATTCATTAATAGATAACGTTTTTGGACACTATTAAACTTGACTAAAACTGACGTGTCGTTTCGGATCCACGAGCAAAAATTTATATCGGACGAATCAACATCTATACACAAAAAAAAAATTTCATAAATGGAATGAACGCCGTTATTTAGACACCGTTTATAATATAAATGGAAAAATCATTCTATTTATGAACTATTTTTCGTATATTCGAATCGCACAATATGAGCGATATTGAAATAATAAACGCGTTCATAATTGTTATGAATTGCGTTTATTAAGGTATTCATATTCATTTTTTGACGCAAAGCAGCGCAGCCTCCACGTCACGTGCACTTCAGCCGAGCATAAAGGCGATACTGAAAAATAAAAAACCAGTCCACAGAAAGGGGTTGCCACTTTCATAATTTATAACCAACTTTGGTTACTTTTTTTTGGCTTGGTTAGGTGGTAATTTTTTTCTGGTTTGGTAATATTTTGCTATGTTGATGGTTGGTACTTTTGGTACTTATTGGTTGGTACTCTTGAATCAAATCAAAAAAAGATTTGATTTTTTAAGAGCAGATATTAAAAATTTGTCTGTCATTAAACCAAACAAAGTTTTCAGTTCTTCTGAATTATCATTATTACCTTTATTATACACATTTTTATATTTATATGAAGAAAGTGACAACGAGGAAATAATAACTCAGTGGAAGTTGTTACGATTGTCCAAAAAGTAACTAAGAGAAGATATGTTTTGGTATAAAGTGCACACCTATAAAAATGGTCTAGGTGAAATTTGTTCAGAGATGTTAACAAATTTTGTATTCAATTTATTATCGTTGCCACATAGTTCTGCTGATGCCGCACGTAAATTTTATGACCTTTCGATAATAATATAAAATTAAGGACCAAATTAAGGACAACAAAAGATAGCTTTGAGTCTTAATGTTAATCTTAATTATTTTAAAAATGTCAAGTAAAATAAGCCAATTTTAATTTTATTTTTTGTTTAAGACATATTGATCTCAAGGTTGAACCTAATATATTACATGTGTTTATATTATACATGTATCTAAAATAACCAATATATGCAAATATATGTACCTTTAATGAATTATTTTTCATACAATAAAAAGTTGGATATCTTATTTAAGGATTGGTAACTTATTTTTTTAATTTGGTAAGCAACATTATTTTTCAGTGGCAACCCTGATAGGAAATACAACACAAAGTAGGTAGGTATTTGAGTATGATCGTATGTGTGCAACTTTTGACCATTCTATAAATAGATATTTTTATTTTACTAACGCGTCATGCCGCATGATGCGCAGTGATTATTTTGACTACTCGTCGCGACGCGTCGATAGATACAGTTCTTAGTTATTTATGCGTATGTCAATTCGTACTTATAAAGCAAATCGTTTTCGCAGGTACTTAACATCACGCAACAACAAATAGCAGCAATAGGAAGCAACAGCAAGAGTAGATATAAAGTAAAATGTAAGTCGTTAAAAAATAAATAAATTAAAATAATAAAATAAAAAATGTAATAGAAATAAATTAAAAAAATATTACAAGAAAATAAAAAAAATAGCTTTTTTTATTTTTAAATCATTACAGCTTCATTACAGCTTTAAGAAAGATTCATAAATTGTACGAATTTGGTCATTGGTTGAATAATAATGAAAAATTCATAAAATTTATGAACAAATTCATAAATAGTATGAACTTTTTTTTTCTGTGTATGATATATTTTCAAAATTTTAATCACCATATGATAGAGCGAAATTCGACTCACAATAAAATCTCCACGGTTTAACTGCTATTTTTTTCAACGTCATGTTTATCCAACCGTAGTGATGTTGAAATCTAAACATTCTTGACTTTAGTGATTACATATTGAATTTAATTTTTAATGCTCACTGTCACGTCTTGAGTTTTGCATTTGATTTTCCAGCGCACTTGTGTATTTTGCGTTGGACTTGATGCTATACATAATCCACAACGAAACAACTAACCTCCATTGCTCTTGCGAATGGAATAAAGCATTGCAATCGTGACAGCAGGGGTAATTTCAATCGCACAACTTGGATGATAAAATAAATCACAAGCGCATGCAATTGCACCAGATGTTTTTATGCAGTTCATATAGCATTTCTTACACTTTTGCGGGTATGATTGTGTTTTAGATGCCATAGCGCCTAAATAGTATCATACAACCACTCAAAATTGACAACTTAGGTAGGAACAAGTAACTCAGCTAAACCTGCAGCTCAGGAACAACAGTACTCCAGCAGCACCTCAGAAACAACAGCGTTTCAGAAACAAAAATCAAAACGAAATCTACTCAATATAAATATATTTGGTTCGCTTCAACGTGGATAAAAAAGTGTAGTTAAGTGTCAATGTTCACAATCTGCAGAAACAACAGCAACTCAGAAACAATAGCAATGCCGGACCATCAGCACCTCAGGAACAACAGCGTTTCAGGAACAAAATCAGCACTAGCACCACTCAATACAAATATATTTGGTTCGCAATAACGTGCATAAAAAAAGTGTGGTTATGTGTCAATGTTTTCAATATGCAGTGACGATTGAAAGATGTGCACGATTGAATTTTTTTGCAGAAAATCGATGTTTGAACTCAAGTACTTTTTTTTTCTTTTTAACACTTTTAGCAAAGATATTGTTGTGCTACAATATTGGCGGCGACTACTTGCGCATTCAAGAACAACAGCAACTCAGAAAATCGGCAACTCAGGATCAACATCCACTAATGAACAGCACCGTATAAAAAGGATCACTCAATTGAAATAAAGTTTATGGAATATTCGCAGTAACTTATGCACGTAATTATGTGGTTGTGTCTCATTGTTCTCAATTTGCAGATTGAAAGATGTCCATTGAATGATGTTCAATATTGAAGACAACCAATGGTATACATACAATTTCATGTTCAATTCACTTCATGAGTTTACACAATAGAACAACATCGTTTTGTCTATTTTATTTCTTGCTCTTGCATGTCGATCTCGTTCTTGCAAAAAATGCAAGAACATAAGCAAGACACAACAACAATAAATTTTTGATAATCACTAAGATTAAATTATTTTTCTCTCCTTTTAATTTTAATAGTCAAACCAAAAACAATAAAGTAACTTAATTTTCGGTGTTAGACGTACAAAACTATGCGCCACCATATATTTTTTATATATGCCGGTGAAATATTGTCAAATGAAATTCAAAACTTTACAATAAATTTAAAATTTTATGAATAAAAAATAATATACTTTATGAAAAAAGGTAAAAATTATTGTTATGCCATTTGTGCAACGTCACGGATAATATTTAAAATGACAATTAGGAAAATAAATTAAGATTCTAAATTAAAAACTAATCAAATGCTCATTATTAAATTTTGGAAAAGAATGTACCTACAAAAATATTGATTTTTTTAATAAATTAATAACTTTAATAAATTTATCAAAGATTAGTAATTTAATTTCTTATATGGCATGTTAAATTATACATGGCGCTGCACAAAAATGCACAATACATAATAATCATTTTAACGCCTGAAAATAATATATTTCAATTCTGTTCGAATTCACAAAAACTGGAGAAATACCGGTTAGAATGTGATGAAATTTGGTATTCCTATGTTTAAGCCAAAAGTAGAATCTGATATTGGAAATGAGCCAAATCGCTCAACAGACACGCATACCTCGCATACAAGTCACTTTTAAGTAACTATTTAGAATATGTGGTTCAAAAATGGACATGATACGCCTACATTTTTTTACATTATTTCCCGGTTTTTCATAGTGGTAATTATAGCTGTAAATTATTATAATCAAATCTATTAAATATTTGCCTTACAACGTTTTAAATATAGGCGTGGAGCGACACCTTTTACTTTTTAACATTTTTTATCAGTTTATCATAAATTTTAAATTATTAATCTTTAAAATTCCACATTCATATCCCCACAAAAGTGTAGGGTATTCCGTCCCGACCCAAGTAACATAACTTTCCCCACTCGTTGTTTTCATATACAGTGATCACGCCGTGATCACGCCCCAGATAATAATGAGTTCATACAAAATTTACAAGCCGTGTAATTTATATTTGGGGTTTCAAAAATAAAATCTTCTTGTTGTACAGAAATTTTTAGAAACAATTTGATCATTGAATGAGGTGTTTCTGATTTATAGAACTATTTGGTTCACTTTAACGGCCATTCGGATAGAATAACTTAAAAAATGATTCTGCCCTACAACCATTTTGGTGTAGTAAAAGTTGTAGCCTTTTTTTAAATACATTTAATTGCGAAAACGGAAAAATCTTTGTCAAATGTACTCTAGTTTTTGAAATATATCCCATTTTTGATAATATTTAAAAATGGGCCATATATCAAAAACAATAATAACTTTGATAATACTGATACCATTTTCGGAATTATCCGCAAAAATACAACTATGAAATTTTGCGAGTTTAACTAGAACAAAACCAACATACACCCCTTGCTCTGGCGTATGCTGGTTGACTCTCTAGTCAACGATCTCGATGGACCAGGTGTCTATTCCCAGGCCTATGCAGATGATGTTGCCATTCTTGCCACAGGCTTTTCCCTCAATGTTAAAACACAAAACTCATTGAACCGAATTGACAGCTGGTGTACTGCAAACGGACTTTTCGTCAACCCTCACAAAACAGGGATTGTTCTCTTCACTAGGAAAAGAATAATGACAGGATTATCTCTACCAGTACATAAGGGTGTCACTATTCCTCTGTCTAACGAAGTAAAATATTTGGGCTTAACTCTAGATAGTAAACTACTTTGGACAAAACATGTTGAAAATAAAATTTCGCGAGCATTGAATGCCTTCTGGCAATGCAGAGGAATTTTTGGGAAGACATGGGGACTATCGCCGAGTAAAACCTTACGGATTTACACGGCAATGATAAGACCGATGATATCATATGCATCGGTAGTCTGGTGGAACAAGCTGTCGCGAAAATGCGTGACAACTAGTCTTGCCAAGATTCAGTGAACCGTGTGTCTGGGTGTTAGGGGTGCCTTTCCCACTACACCTGGTCCAGCACTGAATGCAATCTTAAACCTACCACCACTTGACATCTTCATCAGAGGCGAAGCCATGAAAGGCTGCTGGAGACTAAAACGAGGTGGTTTCTGGTTTAATGTTCCCTGGAATATCTCTGACATTGCACTTGACACTCCATTAGGCACCTGTCTACTGAGGATGCCCTCTGATGCAATGATAACAGAAATATTACCAAGACGAAATTTTGAGGTCTGCCAACCTGACATTCAAGACTGGCTAACGCCTGACTGTGAGCAGGTAGAGGGTCACACCGCATTTTCACAGACGGCTCCAGAACCGATCAGTGATCTGGTGCTGGAGTGTTTGTGGAACCGGATGACCGCAGACTTCACTTCGCCTTAGGCGACAATGCCTCAGTATTTCAAGCCGAAGTCTATGCTATACTTATGGCTATGGACTACATTGCGGATAATAGATGGCAGAACAGGGCTATATCAGTTTGCAGCGATAGTCAGGCTGCTCTTATGGCTTTGAACAACCAGGTCATCACATCCAAAATTGTACGTCAATGCAGATCACGTCTCAATTGTGTTGGTAAATACAATACCCTGAAACTGATTTGAGTGCCGGGCCATAAATAAGTTTCGGGCAATGAAACATCTGACGAACTAGCACGTGCTGGATCTGAGGATAATCCATTTGGACCAGAACCTGTGCTTGGACGACCTGCATCTACGGGAAAATTCGTCATCAGCTCTTGGGTCGCCTCTGCACACAAGAGTAGATGGCTGAATAAGACGAAATGCAGATTCTCCAAGCTCATGACACCGACGTTAACCAAAAGATCGGCCTCGTTTCTACTTTCGTTAAGTAGAAGGGAGTGCAGAAAACTGACGGGACTTCTAACGGGACACAACACATGTGAAAAACACATGAACGCAATCGGCCTGGCCGAAAGCGCCTTATGTTCTGCCTGCTTCGAAGAAACTTGCACCACAGAGCTCTATCTCTGTGACTGTCCAGCATTTTCTAGAATTAAAAGGCAGATCTTTGGCACAGAAGTGATGAGAGAGGATCCGCTTCACTCTCTATCACCTTCTTAGATTCAATAATGAATCTAAGAAGTATCGTTAAAAACCAGGGAACTGGGTCACATCGCAATGGATATAACCCTGTCTGAGTGCTGTGGCTCTATTTTTATCCCACATTAAAATACAAAAAAAAAAGACCACAATGAGTGTAGGGCAGAATATATTTTTATTGAGCATGTATTTTATAAAAAAAATATTGAAATATAAAAAAAAAGTATACAAAATTTTGAACATTTTACAACATTTGTATTCCTCACCTCTGAACCAGTGAAATTACCACTCTAATTACAATCTTAAATAATAGAAGAAATTTCAACATTCTACTTATATTATTTTAAAATTTTTAAAAATGTAGCTTAATATATATTTTGTTGGAGTTATATATTTTTGAAGTATACTTTGTTTCAAACTGACCACTTTTAAATCATTGTTAGAAATATGTGGCAACTTTGTTATCTTCAAAATGTGACTTTTGTGTTTTATTTTGGTACACTAAAGATTACGTTACGTTCAATTGATTTACACCTCTTTTCTGATATGTATACAGTTTTTAAAATTTTATGGCACCAAATCTCAGAAACCACACCTTCTGGAAATTTTGCCAATATTTCCATCCTTCCAAATTTCATTGAAATCTAAGATGGTTCTGAAAAATTTGAATTTTTTGGTTAATATGTTAGGAATGACTCATATGTAAATTTAAATAGGTACCTTTTTCGATTTTCGTGTAATGGTGACGCAAGTGAATTCGGGCTCAATATCAATGGAAACAATTTGTTAAAAAATAATGTATAATCGAGTTCTGGGCAAATACCAATGAAACTAATTTGTCCAAAAAAATGTCCAATGACACCAGGGGTTCTGACCAAATCCCAATGGAACCAAAAAATCAATATATGGCAGCACCATTAATAAATTGTCCAAATTTCAGGTTCCCAGATGGTGTAGTTTCAGAGATTTGGTGGTTTAAAATTTGAAAAACTGTATAAAAATAACAAAGGTGGTGCTAATCAATTAAACGTAACTTAAGCTGTAGTCAACCAAAATAAAATACAAAGGTCTGATTTTAAAGATAATAAAATTGCCAAAAAAGTATCTTACAATTTCTATACCACGTTGATTTAATAGTGATCAGTTTTAAACAAAGTATATTTCAAAAGGACATAAATCAGAAAGCAACCTTTTTAAAATTTTTAAATTAATATATATTCAAGGTTGACTTTTTGTCTATTATTTAATTTTAACTAGAGTGGTAAAATCACGGGTTCAGAAGTTATGTATAAAAATGTTGTAGAATGTTGAAAATTTTGTATTTAAAAATTTTAAAAAGGTTGCTTTTTGAGATATGTTCTTTTAAAATATACTTTGTTTAAAAATGACCACCATTAAAGCAACATGGTATAGATATTGAATGTTCTCTTTTTGTAAATTTTAATATCTTTAAAATGAGACCTTTGTGTTTTATTTTGGTTCACTATAGCTTAAGTTACGTTCAATTGATTTGCACCACCTTTATGATTTTTATACAGTTTTCTCAAATTTTAAACCACCAAATTTCTGAAATCACACCATTTGGGAAGCTGAAAATTCTCCAATATCTTCATTTTATTTTGTTTCACTATACATCCAAATCATCAAATTCTGAGATGGTGCTGCCAATCACTTGGTTGATTTGATATGGAATGCCCCAAATATATAATATTCATTTCTGGACATAACATGGGTGCGAATTAATGCATTAAAAATAATATTTCGGGCACCAATTTGTGGATAACTTCAAAGAGAAAACAACTCCAGTTTGAGGCAACATATTCAGCCCTATCGTGAATCTCGGGAGGATATGCGATTCCCCCGAATTTACTAACTCTTGGGAATCAAATCTTCTTCTTGTGAAATTCTCACGAATTAAATTTTCCGATTTAATTTCGAATTCCAATAAACGACATGCGAATAAACTGTTAATACATTAAATGAATATTTTTTTTTTAATTAAATTGTTTATAAAAATATGCATTAGGTTTTCTGGCTGAAGAGGAAGATGAACATAATTTAACTTGTTTTATAAGAGATGTAGTTTTATCTAATGGCTATGTTGTTGCTGTTATTTTGGATCAAGATTAGTTCCAGTAGCATCATTATTTCTTCCAGTAGCATTATTATTTCATTTATGACACCCAGAAATAAGCGTGGAAATGTGAATTTATATATGTATGTTTTGATCAGTGGTACTTCCGAAATTTTCCCAATACACCATACGTAAATATGGGTACTCAAATTGTCTCACGAGTTTTATTTATTTCTTTATATTTTAAACCCAAATGACCTCTTTAAACTGACCGCAAATTATTACATAAAAAATGTAGGTTTACTATTTAATGTCATTACTTCAATTATGTAAATGTCTGTACTGACAATAATTACAATGTTATATTACTATCATTACTGTTTTTTTAAACCGTCGAGCGATATCAGGTTGTCTTTTTTCTACATGGAGCATTATTTCAAATTGCCACTTCGTTATTGTTTTTGAATTAAGTGATAAAAAATATTTATAATAATCAAGGATTGAAATCAAAACGAATAAAGGTTTCGATTTCGATTACGGTTTCGGTTTATAGTTTTAAAACGAAATGGTTTCGGTATACCGATTCCAAATTACGGTTTTATTTTTTCCATATATTTTAATCTTTTTAACAAGATAATAAATATTTTACTAACAAAAGAACTAAAAACGATTACCATAAAAATTTGAATTATATTTTAACAACAAAAAAAAGCATAAATGTAGCTGGAAAATGCGGACGAGAAAATTCAAAAACTCGGTCGATATCATCTTTAAAATCGAAAAAGAAATAACCTCTAATACACGCATAGAAAAAAAAGACGTTTATCGGCCGTTGCGACAAAAGAATTACTTTTACAAATCCTCTCAACAGTGCCTGTAAAAAATGTTTGTTGCAAAAAAAAAGAGTTTATGGTAAATGTTGTCTTTATTGTTCTGAAAGGACTTTTCGTTTAACACAAAATTGCTCAGAATACTTTAGCGACAAATGTAAAGAACGATTATATAAACATTGAAATGTATTTGCGAGAATCGAAAAACTTTTATAAGAACTCAAATTACACTGTGCTACAAATTCCAAAAAATTTCGTATACAAAATTTCTCACCTATATTTTTGGAAAGGTATCGAAAATCAATGAATATCCTAATTCACAGAATGTCTATATCACTTCGAGTTTTTTTTTAATTTGTTCTTCTGTGTGCAAATTCGTATTTTCCTACCTTGAGTTACTTATGTAATCAGCATTCACGTAAGTTATTTTAAAACTGTATAACTTTTTGAAAAACCAATACATTTAGCTTACTAAAACTTTATAATTTATTAAAATATGTTTAAAAAGACCTGAGTTATAGGTCATTATACGACAAAACAATTCAAATTTTAATACATTTTCCAATTTTGAAAAATCGTTAAAAAATCATCTTGCAAGATAATCCACACATTTTTACAGTTATTAAAAGTAAATTTAATTACCTTTTAAGAATTTTTGGAAGTTTTCAAATTTTGCAAGAAAGAACAAAGTTATGATAGATACAAAACATCTACTCCAAATAATTAAATCTATGAACTATAAAATATAAGTGTTAAAGAATATCTCGGTGGAACACCAAAAATATACAAGAACTCCGACCTATATTATTGGTTAGTCATCGAAAAACAATGAATATCCTCATTTACAGAATTTCTGTATCACTTCGTGTTTTTTTTTAATGTCCACTGCTTTGTTCAAAATTCATTTTTCGTACCTTAACTTACTTATGTAATTAAAACTCAGCTTCTACGTAAGATATTTCAAGACTGTATAACTTTTTAAAGAACCAACACACTTAACTTACCAAAACTTTTTAATTTATTAAAATAGGTTTAAAAAACCTGAGTTATATGTCATTATACGACAAAACAATTCAAATTTAAATACATTGTTCAATTTTGAAAAACCGTTAAAAAATCATCTTGCAAGATAATCCATACATTTTTACAGTTATTAAAAGTTAATTCAATTACCTTATCAGAAAAATTTAACAAGAAAGAACAAAGTTATGATTGATTAAATCATTGTCCTTTAAATAATAAAATGTTTTAACTGAGTCATTCCCACACTATATTTACCAAAGTCAAGTCAAGTCAATGCGATTGAAAGCTCTTTAATTTTGTTTAAATTTTTATATGCAAGGGTCTATTGAAATGTTTTGGTCAATTATTTTTTAAGTTTTTTAGACAACTTTATCCTAAAATGCAGTTATTCAAAGTAACAAAAAATAGAAAAAAAAAACTTTTATAGGTTTTATAGATATTACTATTGATCTAAAGATGCCATAAACCCCGTCGAGGTGTCAGTTTAAAGCTAATAAAATTATATCTTCTTTGCCTGGACATGTGGTAATTATCCTTGTACTTCACATTGTATGTCCTTAAAAACGACTCTTTTGAAAATTCTGAAAAAATTATAAATTTTGTATTGATTTATTATGAATATTCGTGTCAAATTTCAAGATAATATTATTAGGAGTAGATGTTTTTTTTATCTATAATAACATTCTTGTTTCTTGCTAAATTTTAATAGTTCCAAAAATGTTGCAAAGGTAATTAAATTTACTTACAATAATATGTAAAATATCTTACATGATGTTTTTTTTAACGATTTTTCAAATATGAAAAATTGTTTTCAAATTTATATTTTTTGCCGTGTAATTCTCAGGTAGTTATTAACCGATTTCAATATTTTAAAAAGATTTACAAACATAAATATATTGTTTTTTTTTTTAAATCTGTACAGTCTTGAAAGAAGCTGAGTTTAAATTACATAAGTAAGTTAAGGTACGAAAAATGGATTTTGAAGAAAACAGTGGACATTAAAAAAAAACTCGAAGTGATACAGAAATTCTGTAAATGAGGATATTCATTGTTTTTGGATGCCTAACCAAAAATATAGGTCGGAGTTCTTGTATATTTTTGGTGTTCCATCGTGATATTCTTTAACACTTATATTATATAGTTTATAGATTTAATTATTTGGAGTATAACTTTGTTGTTTCTTGCAAAATTTGAAAAGTTTCAAACATTTTGAAAAGGTAATTAAATTTACTTTTAATAACTGTAAAAATGTGTAGATTATCTTGCATTATTATTTTTTAACGATTTTTCAAAATTGGAAAATGTTTTAAAATTTCAATTGTTAATATAATGACCTATAACTCAGGTTTTTTTAAACCTATTTTAATAAATTATAAAGTTTTAGTAAGCTAAATATATTGGTTTTCAAAAAGTTATACAGTTTTAAAATAACTTACGTGGATGCTGAGTTTTAATTACATAAGTGACTCAAGGTAGGAAAATGCGAATTTGCACACAGAAGAGCAAATTAAAAAAAAACTCGAAGTGATATAGACATTCTGTAAATGAGGATATTCATTGATATTCGATACCTATCCAAAAATATGGTCGGAAATCCTGTATATTTTTGGTGTCGCACCGTGTTATTATTGTCTTTTGTTCATTTGCTTAGCATGTCTGCCTTCTATGCACGAGGACGCGGGTTCGAATCCTGCCTTTTGCAGTACATTTTTTTTTATTTAATTTTTTTTTATATTTATTATTATTAATAATATATATTATTATCATATAATTCATCATTATGATATTTAAACATTATAAAATATATGTTGCAATTTAATAATTCATTCAAATCCATCAAAATGAAATGCACACTGTTAATGGACAGTGGTCGGAAGTGTACTGGCTTTGCAATCTGAAGGAAGAGAGTTCAAGTCGTCACCGCCCGGGCAAAGTAAAAATCATTTATTTTTACAATTAATAAAAATAAATAAATTTTAAATAAATTAATATATGTATAAAATAAAAATAAATATTAAAAATTTAATAAAAAAAATAAAAAAATAATAAAGATTAAAATAAAACTAAAAATCTTTTTTTTTTTAATTTTTTAACTTAAAAAAGCAAACGAAAAACTCGTTTGGTCCAAACGAAAAAACCGGATTGGTTAAAAGAATTTCACAAACGAAGTTCTTTTGTCTAATTTTTAGTTTGTGAGGAACGTTTTTTTTCTATGCGTGTAGTTAAGATGAAAACCTTAATTAATTTTATATTTGAAACTCACTAAAACTATTGTAAATTTTTCTCATAAAATGTACATATATTACATAACATTGCCGATCGCTAGATTTTTATCATTATTTATTTTACAAGTTCCAAAATCATTGCCGATAGAGGATTATTTTATATGAGAATAAATTGGGAATAATAAAGTGGGAATTTTTATTCATGATAGGACTGATTATGTTTGCAACGATATTTTTTTAATTTGAAGATTTCTAAAATAAATATGTTAATCTATATATATATAAAACTCATATTTCGTTTGTTTATTTGTGCGCTATGCAAACGTACACCTGTGCTCGGATTTCCTTAAAATTTGGAATATACATATATCCTACAGACCCATGAGAAGGTCACTATACAGTTTCCGTTGGCCAATCCCACTTTTACGTCCATGTTTATTTTTGGTGTATAATTCAGATTCATAGCAAAATCACTGAACGTATTTTTCTGAAAACTTGCATTACTATGATATAAAGTCCACGCAGTATCCTAAACCATAAATAAACCATAGTGGGCAAAGGGGAGAGGCACCTCCCATAGAACCCAAAAATTCAGTACGCTATATCTCAGCCCTAATGTTATCGATTTCAACTAAACTTTAAAATTGGATGTTACTCATCTTAATTAATCCCACCACACCAAACTCACCACAACAAACTCACCACTCCAAAACACACTTTATCAAAATTAACACCATCTACTATATATTTGTGAATGTTTGTATGTATGTATGTCTGTATGTATGTTCCGAATAGACGTCAAAACGGCTGAACCGAATTGAATAAAATTTTGACACAATATGCATGTTGGGTCTGGGCAGAGTATAGGCTATATCTCTGAGAGCTATATCAGTAAGATTGGTGGAATGGACGTGGCATCTCCCGTATACCACCACAACGAAACTCACCACACTAACACTCACCACACTCAATTCAGCACACTAAAACTCACCAAACTAAAACTCACCACACTAAAACTCACAACACTAAAACTCACCACACTAAAACTTCTACAGGAAAAAACTCTACTGGCAAGAATTTTTCGGGGAATTATTTTTGTTTTTGTTACTAATATAAAACCAATAAAAAACGTCCACAGCGAAGCACGCGGTCCCTCATATAAATAATAAAAATGTTCTTCATATTAATAAAATTACTCCATATTCTTGCATTCACAAAATCTTTGTACGAGTCGTGAACGGGTCCAGCTAATAGATATATATAATCATAAATTATGAAATAATTAACAAAATAAATTAAAAATATTTGATATAAAAATAACAGCCAATTAAAGTCAGAAAATTAATGATTGCAAACATAAATATGTTGCCTGCAAGGCCATTCTTCTTATCCTGTTCAACTCCCCTTGAAACACTAACATTACCCCAGTTAGCCTGAACAAAAAAGCTAAAATTGCAACACTGATAACAACCATCTACAATAATCAACCACCAAATTTAACACCAAGCACCCGTCACTACAATAAAGTTTACATATAATACATGCTTCAATCAACAATCAGTTTTCCGGGATGCCATGATGGTGCTTTAGTCTTTTGGTTATAGTATGCGTGCTGTTACGCGTTTTTTTAATATTTTGTTAAACATACAAAAAACATAACGTAGTTTTAAATAATTATTTCAAAACTGCAACTGTATAAAACTGCAAATTTAATTATAGCTCGAAACGTACAGTATGCATCGATGTTTAAATAACTAGAGCTACTTATGTGAAATGCATATTTAGAGCCAGTGTAAAATGTCCCATGTGAAAAGGTGAAGTTTGTTTTAACGATTTTTCACAATAATGTTAAAAACTAAAAAAAAATCTATCAAGGACACATTACTTTTATTTGCCTTTTTGTCATATTTAAATCAGATATCATTGGAAAGCCGACTAATCGCCGATATATTTTCAAAGAATTGGAAACATATATTCAAACATGCTCTGTCTGTTGATTTGTTGTTTTTTATATACCACATTTTAATTGATTATTGTTAAGAATACTTAAATTAATAAATCTCAACCACTTTTGAGTTCGTAAGAAAGAAGTAAGAAAAACATCAAAAACACTGATACGCGTACGTTTTGTGTTGTGCTATTATTATTATATTATTAATTATAATCAAAATTATAATTAACTTAAGCTCTACCAGTCTGGGATATCGCCTTGTGTCGTTCTATAGAGGGTGGTCCACTTCAGGATGCAAATGTTTTGTGCACTGATTCCTTGGTTCATTTCATGGAAAAAAATGTTACAAAGATGGAGTGTATCTGGAACACCCACACTCAGAAAGAAGATCTATAAAATCCATAGGAATTAGTCAATGGGAGTTTTCCTATTAATATTATAATGTATTAACTATTAATTTTATAGTGGCGTCACACTATCGATTTTATAAGTGTTTACTATTAAAAATTAATGTGACGTCCTATTAATACTAAAAAATCCCATTGAAAAGAATAGTTTATCACATTAAGATAATGTACTTAGGCCCGTTATCTCATCTCAAAAGTTAAACTTTCTTAAACAGTGATTTACTAACTTCTGTTTATATGCTAAACATGTTTAAAATTTTGATCATAACTTAACTAAATTTTATCGGCTGTTTACTTAAACAAGTGTAGAACTTCAAAAAATGTCTCCAATGAGAAATAAATGTCACAAAATTATAGGAAACATTAAAAATACAATAATAAACAAAAACAAAAATTATGTTTGCCGAAATACAAATGAGCATATTGCTCATGAATTAGTCGTGCTCTGTGTTCTTTTTATTAGAAAGTACGTCCTCAGTTCGCGTTTTGTGTGGTATTTTTCAAACAAACTGCAGTTTTAAAGATCATTAAAAACATTGCATCTTTAACATTCAACAACGCAGTACTTGCACAGATTTCCGAAAGACAACTGCACATTTTTTTTGGTGGTTTGCGAACTTCCTTAAAATTAATTTCAACTCCGTGTTAAGCTCTGTTTTTGTGTGGTGTTTTGTATTAATTTTTAATGATCTTTTAAAGAATTACACCTGTACTATTTTAAAATACGCGGAAATTATTCTTATATTGAAATAATAATACAATATCTAAAACATTTATAAAATCCGAAATATTTTTTTTTTAATTTGGTGCAGAAATGTTATGAATGAATTATAGTCTTGCAGTTTGTGAATCTTTTTTCTCAGAACAAATTTCATATGAAGCTAAGTTTAACTTCCGTATACACGGGCATTTCAGTGTTTGAATTTAAACATGTCTAACCGATTTAAACATTGATATGTTGAGATGAGTTATCGACATACATATATAAACATTGTTTAAACACTGTTTAGACTTAAACAATGTTTAAAGTTGAAATGAGTTAACGGGCCTTATACTATTATATGATAAAATTATTAACTGAAGACTATTATTTTAAATATATTGCAATATAAATTCAATAGTTTAAATCATTTAAATGTTATAAAATATCACATTATTTTTAAATGATATAACTATTAAATTCCTATGTGAGCATACTATTAAAATTATAGTTTTTTTATATTAATACGAAATGATATTTATTTAATATTGTTGACATTCTTTTTATTTCAAGTTATATTATAATAATTGTTCCAATTGTTTCAATTTGAGTTTGCACTGAAAATGATGGAAAATAAATGTAAAGTGTGAATAATATTGTCTATTATTTTTTTTTAATAAAATATTATTTTTTTATATAATTATGATTACAATTTTATTCGAAATACAAATGTGTGCTTGCAATTTTTTTTTCGAACTACCATCTTCGCTGTACTTCGCTGTAATTCGATGGTATGTAACATTCATGGAATAAAGTGATTCTGGAAATGAAAAAAAATAATAATATTAATAAGTTATTATTAACGTTATGTTCAAAGATTAAAATCGTAAATTTATTTATTCTTTTGATGCAATTAGATATAAATACCTAATCAATAGTTTGCTTCATATAACATACTGATTCATTAATTTATCCTATTAAAACAAAATGTCTAAACTATAATGACAATAATTTGTATACTTTGAAGTTCATATTTAATATTGTGATCCTATAGAAGCATATCACATATTGATGCTATAGTTTATCCTATAAACATAAATGATAAAACTATAAAGACAATTATTTTAATCCTATGAAGTTTATATTTAAATTTTTCATCCTGTAGAAACAATATGAAATACATACAGAATCAGTAGTTTGCTTCATTGCCACATATTGATACTATAGTCCATCATATTAAAACAAAATGACAAAACTATTGCTACAATACTTTTCATCCTATGAACTTCGTTTTTATAATTCTATCCTATAGAAACAATAAGAAATACTATAAAACTAATAGTACAATTAAAAACACGTAGGAATATTTTTTTTGTTAAATTTAACAAGTTATTTAATAAACGGTAATAAAATTAAATCAAGAAAATTATGCAAACATTTAAGCTTACCTTGAGAATGATGCTCCAAATGACTGTAGCTCAACGTGCTGTGTCCAAAGTGCCTCTTTGCCGTCCTGTTTTGATTGTAATTGTTTGATTAATTTAATGTTTTGAACTTATTTTTTGAATGTTTAGTTTTCATTTGTTTTATATTTAGATATTAAGTACACTTTTTATTTTTTATTTTACACTTATGCTTTACGACAAAGCAGAATAGACTGACGAATTTGTTAATCGTGGAGGACACAACGTTCTACAATATCACGGTTACATTTTCACGTATTTAATTACGTACTATTTTGGGAACGTATAATTTTTAGTAACTTAGTACTTTTCGACTATGATTCATATTAGCGACTTCTGTGAAAGAGTTAATAAGCCATTAACATTTTTAATAAAATGATAATGTAATTTTTGTTATACTAAAAAATTACTTTTGATGGCTCTGCGATGCTCACAAACTTTTTGATAAATAAACTTAATATTAAGTATTTTAATACCTTTATTCTCCATGAATACTTATTTAATTTTTTCTCTAAGCTACATTGAAAACGTATTTTTTTGTATTATTAATGGTTTTATCACATTAATATAAAAGATTATTTAATGTGACTCAAACTATTAATAATCAACAGTATTGCACTATAAACTATTGAAACAATAGCAAAATTACTATTTTATCAATAACATGTCATATTGAATTAATAGAAAAAACTATTGTTTCGTGCCCTTTAGAATCAATAATCTTACTTTTGGTTTTTTTGTTTTCTGAGTGCAATGATACACAAGGTGTTTTCAAATTTGATTTTATAAAAATAGATAGAAACTTCTATTTAATTATATCTAGTTGGGAAAGTTAGGTCACATGGGGCGGATTTTTATAGTCGGCCGGGCCCGACTATGGAATACCCTACACCTTTGGTGGGGATATTAATGTGGGATATTTAATTGCATACCTTAATTTTAAAGTTTTTAATTATGCTGAACCTCCCCACCCTCAGAATATTATTCATATATCAGAAATTTACGTCTTATATCCCCATAAATTAAAAAATGTATATAAAAGTATAAAAAAAAAACTAAAAAACTTAAAATTTTGAAAGGCTAATATTTCATAGATTTGATTTTAATAATTTACGGATCAAATTTCCACTATGAAAACCCGGGAAATAATGAAAAAAAAAGTGGGCGTATCACGCCCATTTTTGGACCACATATTCTTAGGTGAATTCTCATAATACGTTTTAAATTTTATACTTATATCTTGAATACTTTTCGAGTTATTAGTTCCGAAATAGTTATATAAAAGTGACTTGTATGGGAGGTGGGCGTGTCCGTTAACCGATTTGGCTCATTTTCAAACTCAGTTCCTACTTTTGGCTAAAATATATTGAGACGAAATTTCATCACATTCTGATCAGTATTTCTCAAGTTATTCTGTATTCGGACAGCAAGACAGCAAGACGGCAAGACAGCTAGACAGCAAGACGGACATACAGACGGACATGGCTAAACGGACTCGGGTAGTGATGCTGATCAAGAATATATATACTTTTCCATACCGGACACGCCTCCTAAGGGGCGTTACAATATATGCACAAAGTTAATATACCCTGTACCTCATAGGTGTAGGGTATAAAAACAGAATTATGAAAAAAACCTTTTTTTATAAACAACATTTTTTTTCATCAAATTAACCAAATTTCAAGGGCCTAATACAAAATGTCAATATTATTAAAATATTTTTTATAATTAAGTATATAGAATACTAAAAATTACAAAATTTCTGAACCATACAAAACACATTTTATCGAGAAACATGTTTTACATAATTTAATGCGTCTTAATTATTAGTGTTTGTATTACGTATTGTTTAATTTATAAACATATTTAACTATTTTCAAAAATATATATTGGAAATCTTAGCTTTTCGGGTGGTCAGAACCCCCTTCCTCCATTGCTACGGGCCTGGTAGGGTGAGTTTTTGGTGGCTTATGTAGCTCTCTGTCCTGCTAGACATGACAATTTTAGCTTTTTTACAAAATGATATTGATTGAGAGAAATTTAATGACACATATTTTTGTTTTCGTTCTAACATATTTATGTGTAGAATGCATAAGATTAGAACCGAAAATACATTGTATATATAAATAAACATATTATTGTTTACATTTCACGTTAATGCGAATCATCCTAGTGCGACCATATGGTCCCGGTGAAAGCAAAGCACAAACAAACTCAAACTATATTATTATTTCTTCTAATGTAGCTAAGAGTGTAAGTTAATCATCTGTCCCATTTTTAAATAGTAATGTCTCAAAGTAAAGCGTGAAATAAACGTGTGAAAAAAGGTAAACATTTATAAAGTAAAGATTAAAAAGAAATCATTTTATTTTGTTATCTTTAAAAATAATAAATTGTAGTGCATATGACTATAATAAAGTTTATATCTTACACTAAGAGCCATATTCTGGCACGAGTCACAAATTAAAATCGGTCGCAATAGTGCGCTTTCTTACAATGGTCACAATTTCGTATTCTGTCAATTTTATTTTCTATGAATATTGACATAAAAGTATGAATCAATTGTCGTTTGTATCAATTGTTATTGATAACAATTGTCACTGCTCGCTAGAATAGGGCTGTAAGAGTCAGTTTGACACGCCGTTTGTAACACCCAGAAGGAATCATTTCCGGTAAGGAAAAGTATGTATATTCATGATCAAGATGACCTCCTGAATCGATTTAGCGATGTCCGTCTGTCTGTTGAAATCACGATTACAAAAAAAGTAGAAGAGCTAGATCAATGGATATCTTATATATTTACGCTGTCTCCACAAGAAAATTGGCATGATCTGTCCATTGTGACCTGCAAACCGACCACTTATGTTTAAATACCCCACAAAATTTACTTCTACAGATGAATTATACTTTATACGACCTAAAGTGAGCTTTTTTGGTCATATATATGAAAAAAATGTTTTCCTGCAAACCGACTTGTGGTTCCCACAATATGTGGGTATCAAATGAAAGGAAATTTTTCAGTAATTGCAAGTTTGTAGTTAGTTTCAGGATTTGTATACTCTGGTGACCAATGCACCACAGGAGGATTCGGGTAAATTGAAAAACTGAATTTGTGGAGTGAAATTTTAATAAAATATCCAAATTAAAATATTAAAAACTTTAAGAAAAACCTTAAATTAAAGTTTGAAATGACAATTAATTGTTGTATTTTTAAAATACTGCAGTCTATCGCCAACTAGTTGTTTAGATCAGGGGTCGTTAACATTTTCAAAATATGACAAAATTTCAGAAATAATAATTCCTTTCGGGCATCGACCATTTTTATACTTTTTTAAAAGAGAAACAGTTTTACGCAAATGAATTTATTTTAATTTGCGTCAAAAATAGATTATCTTAAAACTTTTAATATTTTTGTAATTAAATTCTTAGATCCAACGTTGTTTTTAACTGAGAACCAGTAAGGAAGCTTAGGTGACATCTGAAATTTTGAAGTAGGAGAAAATTGCGTTAGTTAATGTGATGAAGTTAGTAAGAACTATAAAAGTTATAGTTGGTCGAAACCAGCGATGGGCATTTGCATGCACGCGTTTTGTATACGTATACATAGAGCTTTCACAGCGAAAGCTCGTCAATTTCTGTTGAGCTGTCATGCGAGCAACACCGCGCAACGCTGTTCTATTTTTACACTATAAAAATATAAATTTTAATATTGACTAAATTTTCGTTATATTTATGTCTATATTTTATGTGTCTATATTTTATAATTTATTTGAATATAATGTTTTTAAATAAGTGGAATACAAATATTTATTTACTAATATTTTCTTTTGAAGCAGAATGCATAATTTATCGGCGCACGGTAGCTTTTTGTAAAAATTTTATGTTAGTAGGCATTATATATACACATTCACAACAAAAAGTACACAAATAAGTTGCGACATAAACAATAAACGAAAACCTTTTGCAAGAACTTTCAACCAAAATTGTTTTTGGTGTAGAGCTATTAAAAGCACAAACACTCAGGCATTTTGTGATGGTGTGCATTTGCTCTTCGCTGGTCAAAACTGACTATATTTAACCTATACATATGTGATAATGGGTCATATTAATAAAAAAAGTATTTATTTTTTCGCAAGCTTACATTTTTTTTTTAATTTTTTACTTTATTTCATAATTTTTATTGTAAATGGTCAATTTAACGTTTTTATTAATACCTATTAATTTAAAATTGTATGTTTTCGAACATTAGCAAATAGTTTTTAGCATTGTAATTCAAGGAAATGCGAAACATTTTGACAATTTGGAGCATTTGCTTCAAGTTTTGAGTAAAGTCGATTTTAGGTCACTTGAAAAATTTCTTTTCATTTCAGTACTCATATGTACAAATGGGTAGGTGTACCGATATTTTCTTCGGGAACTACAAGACAGTTCGCGGGAAATCATTATTATTATATATATGAGCATAAAGTCAATATATATTTGACCAAAAATGATGTAAGGTGTGAACATAAGTGGTCGGTTCCAGGTCACGTAGGACTTCTCATGTCCATTTTCATTGACTGACAGCGTATGTATATAAGCAAACGAAATTGCATTATGTTTCATTGATCTTAGTCCTCTATAGAGTTGCATGACGTCCGCTATTCAGGGGGATTGTCCTTATTTTACGTCGTTGGTCCCTCGCTCTACGAAAGGCTTCGCAGATTTACCTAGATCCCCGTTTTTCTGCCATTAAAACTTTTTAACGAACCATTAAATTAGGTTATTCAAAATTCAATAACATTTTTGACATTCCTAATTAAAATGCCCCCAGAGAGAGGAATATTCAGTGAGTATCTTTTGACGTACAAATTAAATCGATTAGACATTGCAAATGTTGAATCATAAATAATGATTAATAATAATTTAGATTAGGAGGAATATTTAATTAAAAAAAATGTAAATAATTTTTAGGGTCTGTAAAGATATTCGTGAGTTTGTAAAATTATTCGTGAATAAATAAATTAATTATTTAAATATTTATTCGGATTATACTTTTTAAACGTCCTAAATTGATTTGTGAATATTCCCGGCCTAGAAAATATTACTCTTAATATGTTCACAAATAATATGATTTTTTTTTTCAAATATAAGAATGATATTATATATTCTCATGCATTTAAAATTTAGAAAATAAATAGTGATAACGAGTAATAGCATGGACAAAATGCATAATGCGATGTAAAAAACAAACAAATATGGAACAAGACAATAAAATATTCCTCAATTTAATACCCTCAACATTTTGAGTTATTGTGAAATAACCGTTTTGCGGTCAGTTCGAGTACTTAAGATGGTGTAACTTAGTAAATTTGTATTAAATTTTTTTAACTATTTTAGAAAGAATGTAGCTATCTAAACACATATACTTTTTGACACGTGCGTATAAAAATAGGGGTGATTTTCTTAGGAATGTCTGATCTGTTTTTTTTTTTTTAGATTTTTCGACTTTGGTCACAGCTAAGAGTGTAAGTTAATCATCTGTCCCATTTTTAAATAGTAATGTCTCAAAGTAAAGCGTGAAATAAACGTGTGAAAAAAGGTAAACATTTATAAAGTAAAGATTAAAAAGAAATCATTTTATTTTGTTATCTTTAAAAATAATAAATTGTAGTGCATATGACTATAATAAAGTTTATACCTTACACTAAGAGCCATATTCTGGCACGAGTCACAAATTAAAATCGGTCGCAATAGTGCGCTTTCTTACAATGGTCACTTTCTTACAATGGTGACAATTTCGTATTCTGTCAATTTTATTTTCTATGAATATTGACATAAAAGTCTGAATCAATTGTCGTTTGTATCAATTTTTATTGATAACAATTGTCACTGCTCGCTAGAATAGGGCTGTAAGAGTCAGTTTGACACGCCGTTTGTAACACCCAGAAGGAATCATTTCCGGTAAGGAAAAGTATGTATATTCATGATCAAGATGACCTCCTGAATCGATTTAGCGATGTCCGTCTGTCTGTTGAAATCACGATTACAAAAAAAGTAGAAGAGCTAGATCAATGGATATCTTATATATTTACGCTGTCTCCACAAGAAAATTGGCATGATCTGTCCATTGTGACCTGCAAACCGACCACTTATGTTTAAATACCCCACAAAATTTACTTCTACAGATGAATTATACGTTATACGACCTTAAGTGAGCTTTTTTGGTCATATATATGAAAATAATGTTTTCCTGCAAACCGACTTGTGGTTCCCACAATATGTGGGTATCAAATGAAAGGAAATTTTTCAGTAATTGCAAGTTTGTAGTTAGTTTCAGGATTTGTATACTCTGGTGACCAATGCACCACAGGAGGATTCGGGTAAATTGAAAAACTGAATTTGTGGAGTGAAATTTTAATAAAATATCCAAATTAAAATTTTAAAAACTTTAAGAAAAACCTTAAATTAAAGTTTGAAATGACAATTAATTGTTGTATTTTTAAAATACTGCAGTCTATCGTCAACTAGTTGTTTAGATCAGGGGTCGTTAACATTTTCAAAATTTGACAAAATTTCAGAAATAATAATTCCTTTCGGGCATCGACCATTTTTATACTTTTTTAAAAGAGAAACAGTTTTACGCAAATGAATTTATTTTAATTTGCGTCAAAAATAGATTATCTTAAAACTTTTAATATTTTTGTAATTAAATTCTTAGATCCAACGTTGTTTTTAACTGAGAACCAGTAAGGAAGCTTAGGTGACATCTGAAATTTTGAAGTAGGAAAATTGCGTTAGTTAATGGGATGAAGTTAGTAAGAACTATAAAAGTTATAGTTGGTCGAAACCAGCGATGGGCATTTGCATGCACGCGTTTTGTATACGTATACATAGAGCTTTCACAGCGAAAGCTCGTCAATTTCTGTTGAGCTGTCATGCGAGCAACACCGCGCACCGCTGTTCTATTTTTACACTATAAAAATATAAATTTTAATATTGACTAAATTTTCGTTATATTTATGTCTATATTTTATGTGTCTATATTTTATAATTTATTTGAATATAATGTTTTTAAATAAGTGGAATACAAATATTTATTTACTAATATTTTCTTTTGAAGAAGAATGCATAATTTATCGGCGCACGGTAGCTTTTTGTAAAAATTTTATGTTAGTAGGCATTATATATACACATTCACAACAAAAAGTACACAAATAAGTTGCGACATAAACAATAAACAAAAACCTTTTACAAGAACTTTCAACCAAAATTGTTTTTGGTGTAGAGCTATTAAAAGCACAAACACTCAGGCATTTTGTGATGGTGTGCATTTGCTCTTCGCTGGTCAAAACTGACTATATTTAACCTATACATATGTGATAATGGGTCATATTAATAAAAAAAGTATTTATTTTTTCGCAAGCTTACATTTTTTTTTTAATTTTTTACTTTATTTCATAATTTTTATTGTAAATGGTCAATTTAACGTTTTTATTAATACCTACTAATTTAAAATTGTATGTTTTCGAACATTAGCAAATAGTTTTTAGCATTGTAATTCAAGGAAATGCGAAACATTTTGACAATTTGGAGCATTTGTTTCAAGTTTTGAGTAAAGTCGATTTTAGGTCACTTGAAAAAATTTCTTTTCATTTCAGTACTCATATGTACAAATGGGTAGGTGTACCGATATTTTTTTCGGGAACTACAAGACAGTTCGCGGGAAATCATTATTATTATATATATGAGCATAAAGTCAATATAAATTTGACCAAAAATGATGTAAGGTGTGAACATAAGTGGTCGGTTCCAGGTCACATAGGACTTCTCATGTCCATTTTCATTGACTGACAGCGTATGTATATAAGCAAACGAAATTGCATTATGTTTCATTGATCTTAGTCCTCTATAGAATTGCATGACGTCCGCTATTCAGGGGGATTGTCCTTATTTTACGTCGTTGGTCCCTCGCTCTACGAAAGGCTTCGCAGATTTACCTAGATCCCCGTTTTTCTGCCATTAAAACTTTTTAACGAACCATTAAATTAGGTTATTCAAAATTCAATAACATTTTTGACATTCCTAATTAAAATGCCCCCAGAGAGAGGAATATTCAGTGAGTATCTTTTGACGTACAAATTAAATCGATTAGACATTGCAAATGTTGAATCATAAATAATGATTAATAATAATTTAGATTAGGAGGAATATTTAATTAAAAAAAATGTAAATAATTTTTAGGGTCTGTAAAGATATTCGTGAGTTTGTAAAATTATTCGTGAATAAATAAATTAATTATTTAAATATTTATTCGGATTATACTTTTTAAACGTCCTAAATTGATTTGTGAATATTCCCGGCCTAGAAAATATTACTCTTAATATGTTCACAAATAATATGATTTTTTTTTTCAAATATAAGAATGATATTATATATTCTCATGCATTTAAAATTTAGAAAATAAATAGTGATAACGAGTAATAGCATGGACAAAATGCATAATGCGAGGTAAAAAACAAACAAATATGGAACAAGACAATAAAATATTCCTCAATTTAATACCCTCAAAATTTTGAGTTATTGTGAAATAACCGTTTTGCGGTCAGTTCGAGTACTTAAGATGGTGTAACTTAGTAAATTTTTATTAAATTTTTTTAACTATTTTAGAAAGAATGTAGCTATCTAAACACATATACTTTTTGACACGTGCGTATAAAAATAGGGGTGATTTTCTTAGGAATGTCTGATCTGTTTTTTTTTTTTAGATTTTTCGACTTTGGTCACATTTTTTTTTAATTTTTTTCTATAAAGACAAATATATATGTATGCATATTTCTAAAGACAATTTTTTTTGTTGAGTTAAATGAAGTTTCATTTATCAGAATCAATGAAAAATTGGAAAAGTTATTAAACTTTTTTACAAAGTGTGAAATTTATCTCATAAACTATTTTGAATCCATTTTTGAATCAATTAAAAAAAAAGGTTTTCCAATTGATTTTCGATAAATTTAACGTTTTGCAATCCAAGCGCTGTCAGGTTGTCTTTCACTTGGTCGTTCCACCGGAGATTCGAACGCTGCTATTTTTTGATTATTGGTAACGCTGGACATGTCCAAGCAAACGTGGGATCTTAAAGTCGGCGTAGAGCTCATACATGTTCCAAAGACTATAAGAAGTGCGACTTCGCCAAAATCGAAAATGGAGCTGATCGTTGTTTTTATGATATTTTTTGGTACACGGATTGTGTACATGAGCTCTGCGTGCATTGTTGTTGTTTCACCGTGTAAAATTTTTAACAACTCAAAACAGCTGTTTGTTAATTCAGATGCTAAAAAAATTGTAAAATTTGCCAACTTTACACATTTGTTGTAACTGAACTACTCAAATGCAGAAGTTTGGAGTTGCACACAACGAGTCTAAAAATTAGCAATAATTTTTCATAGTTTAACCAAAAAGTAATAAAATATATGTATTTTCCCATAAAAATTGTTTAATTAACAAGAAAAAAATAACAAAGTGGTGAATAAAGACAAGTGTTTTTTTTTAAATTTTTTTTCCTACTTTCACCCTTTTAGGGAAAAAGGGACAACAATTTGGCAAATATTACAATATAAAAACAACTTTATTATACGTTCATATTTATAATATTATAAACCGTTTTTTTATAATGAAAACTTAGTTTTACAAATGGAATATAACAAAACAAAATATTATTTTAATTAATTCATAATTTTAGACAAAAAAAATGAAAATATTTATTACTTATTTTAAAGAAATACAAGAAAAAATATCAAAGACATACATTTGTTATAAAACGGTGATGACGAGTGATAGCATGGAAATCAAGCATTATTTAGACTTAAGCTAAATTATGAGGATGTCAAAATGAACTAACACTGTGAATTTACTTGAGGACATTTTTAATTTTATTATATTTGACAATTTCGTATGCTTGTTATGCGAAATATACATTACGAAATATACATACTGATCATGCATTTCTGCTTGAGAACGATATTGTCCACAATTTGTTTCGAAATCGCTTGAATATCGAGTGACTGAACTTTTTGTAATATTATATTAGACTCTCATATACTCTCCTTGAGAACGATATTGTCCACAATTTGTTTCGAAATATGAGAGTCTCTATGTTGCCAGAAAATGATTTTTTTTATTAAAATCCTGTTTGACAAACATTTAAAGCAGTGGTGAAGAATGGTGAATATGTTGAATATATAGGGATGTTACCCCTTAAAATGAGAAAATATAAGGCATTATTGTTTAAATTGAATAAAAGTTGTCCAAATTGAATACAAATTTGTCCAAGTTCCGACTGCGATGCACACTAACACAACGATTTTACAACTACATTGACGGAGTTTCATGTCTTGTGGTCTATGCATTATTCCATCTGATTCTGTACTAGGTTTCAACCAGTGATGCATTTAGCGGGTATATTGGGTAGATTTGTACCCACAATTACCCGCATCTATAAAATTACCCGCATCTATAAAATTACACGCTTTTTTACCCAATTGTAATGTATTACCCACTGTTATTTTTTTACTCTTCAAAAAAATGTCAGCAATAATGTTCATAAAAAATATGATGTAAAAGTCCTTGCACCTCTTGGAAACTCCGACCCCTATGCTGATTTCGCTGAGTTTTCATATTCTAGTTTACGCATCTCTTCGATTAAGGCCCCGAAGAGGACTATATGGCTTTACGAAAAAGCAAATTGGGTTGCGTTAAATGATTATTTTCGCAACTTTAATTGAAAATTGTGTTTCGAAGACAGAGACATAAATGCCGCGACTTTAATGGTACAAAATATGTTCTAAAAAAATTAGCATTAAACCCAAGGACCGCTCACAGTATAATGAGACTTGCAGGATTGCAGTCAAGTCGAAAGAGAAAGCAATTCAAAATTTGGCGTTCTAACAAGAATGCTGAAAGATAGATTTCGCATACAGGCTAGGAATCGCTGTAATGCCATCATCTCCTGCGAAAAGTTTCTTCACGAACAAAACGCGCTCAAAAAAGGGTGAAGAATCAAACGACATCGTCTACTCCACCTCTTATTATGAATGGTCAGACCTTCACTGACCCGGTTGATAAAGCTTATCTCTTGGCAGAATTATTTGCAAATAATTCAACGCTCCCAGATAGTAATCAACCACTGCCCGTCGTCGATTTTGTTTTTCGAACTCGGTCAGTTAAAAAGGTTGTAGCAAACCTCAACATTAACAAAGCCTCTGGGCTAGATGGCATATCTGCCCATGTGTTGAAGTAACCTTTTCAACATCTCCTACACGACAGGAGTTTTCCATCTTGTTGCCAATGTCCAGCCAGTCCCGAAAAAGGGCGAAAGGGCTACGCACCCTGTCAATATGGTTTCCGTAGGGCCAGATCCACAGGTGACTTGATGGCGGTCCTCTCCGAAAAGTGGAATAATTGTATTCACCTTTTCGGGGAGAGTAAGGCTGTTGCTCTCGATATTTCCAAGGCTTTTGATCGAGTGTGGCATAAAGCTCTCGTTTCAAAACCAATTGCATTTGGTGTCGGTGAATCTTTTTCTCGATGGATATCGAGTTTTCTCCAGGGTCGTTCAATACGAGTTGCGATGGATGGTGTTTTTTCAGAACAACATTCCATCAATTCTGGAGTTTCGCAAGGTTCCGTCCTATCCCCGGCCCTATTTCTAGTATTTATCAATGACCTTCTGTGATTGACCCAGAACCCAATTCATCTCTTTGCAGATGACAGTAACATTTGTCTTTCATACTCGTTCAACAAGCGCCCAAACTCTTTGGAGATTGAGAGTAAAAGACGCACTATGAATGACACGCTCAATAATGATCTTAAATCAATCTCCGAGTGGGGTCTTGCAAAAAGAGTAAATTTTAATGCCAGCACAATGTTGTCTGTTATCCCACAAAAGAATGGATTCACCCCTCCCACCCCTCAATGTGGGTGCTGTGGATATTGCGCAGTCAGCTGCTCTTGACGTTCTGGGCATATGAATTCAAAGTGATCTCCGTTGGAATGATCACATATTTAATGTGTCGAAAAAAGCGGCCAAGTGCCTCGGTTTTTTAAAACGGTGTAAAACATACTTCACTCCTGCAGACCTACGCACTGTCTACACTACCTATATACGGCCTAAAATGGAATTCAATTCGCACATTTGGGCATAAGCTTCAAAATCCTTCTTGGAGTTCCTGGACCGAATTCAATAACGTGCGATATATTTGATAGGGGATGAAAATTAGAATTCGTTCTTTAGTCGCACGACACGTTTCTGGAACAATCTCCTTGCGTCCGTTTTTCCCGACATTTTTGATATTGGCAAGTTCAAAACAAACATTCACTGACACTACTCCATCTTTCCCCCCTCCATTTATCCTATCATCCCTTCTTACGACCAACACTGTGCATTGTATGAATCCCTTAGCGTTGGTTAGTTTGTAAATCAAAAAAAAAAAGGATTTTCTCAACAGTGACAATATGTTGCCATTTACAAACATATATTGAAGAGTCTGTCGTAGATCATAAAATTAATTGTAATAGCAATTTTATTTAAATTATTATTGACACATTTTAAAAAAAATTAGGGACAAAGTTAGTTTTAACAATAATTTTTCATTAGTAAAGCAAAAACTAATTTGTCGGGCTCTAGGTCTACCAAATGCAATATGTACTTTGCACTGGTTTGAAAAACAACAACAGTAATTGACAAAAAATCAAAAACTTGTTGATCGCCGTACAACTGTTTTGGAAGCAGATAAGCTTCCTCATCAGCGGTATTGTATGCAGTTTGTGCTTAGCTAAACCTATACCATCACTTTGTCTCTACAGTATTCAAATACGAGAACTGCACTTTGAATAAAAATTAAATCAATGGATTTGTGAATTTTTATGCGCCGTGCCCTTGCGTCACTATTTAATGTTCTTTGTTTTTAGTTTTTGCACTATTTTGCACTGGTTCAATAAACAAAAACAGTAATTGACACAAAACCAAAATCTTCTTGGCCGACCATTAATTTCATTTGTATCCAAAGTACGATCCTCGTATTGTGATATTTTCATAATCTAGGTGGACATAAATCGAATATTGAAATTACAGGCTTGAAATTGTGTATAGAGAAGTTTTCTTAAAATAAAAACGTATCCACAAAAAAAGGGCGTGATCAGACAACTGACACGCCCACTTCCCATAGAAAAAATATATAACACTATACACAAACGTATTTTTAGGAATACTCTTGCTCAGTAACACAATGAACTGAGAAAGTAAACGTTATATGGCATAAAACTGTATGAACGTCGTGTAAGTGTAGGGGTTTATAAGTCCTATTAAATTCGCCGTGTAAAGGTTTATTGAATTAATAATTTAATACGTATACAGTGATATTAGTTGCTTCTGTGGCAGAACTACCCAACCATAATTGAGGTATCACGACGATTGCATGCATGTCTTCAATGCACGAGGACGCTGGTTCGAATCCTGCTTGCGGCAATATTTTTTTTAATTTTTTTTTTTTATTTTTATTTATTATTAATATATATTATTATCATATAACATAATATAACATAATATGAATGTTGCAATTTAATAAATAATTCACCAATATATATATACATATATATATATATATATGTATTTATATATATATATATATATATATATATATATATATATATATATATATATATATATATATATATATATTATATATATATATATATATATATATAAATATATATATATATTGTATAGACTTACGCACTTTGAACCCTATAAAAGCCGTATAAGTACTTTCAGAGCTTTTATACCGTACAAATTACTTAATATGAATGTCGTGAAAAGCTAGACTTACGCTCTTTGAACCCTATAAAAGCCGTATAAGTACTTTAAGAGCTTTTATACCGTACAAATTACTTAATAAGAATGTCGTGAAAAGCTTTACACCATATTTAAATAGGAGATTGTGCAACTTGGGAGGCGTTAGATGCAAAATCAACGAAATATTTCTAAAATCTTAAATATATATAGAAGCCCACATATCAAGTGTAGTTTCATTATACAAAATTGTTATCTGGGTTCCTGAGATATCATTAAAAAAAGAGCGAATTATTTTAATTGTTACGATTTTTTTCGAAATTTTTTTAATGTGAGTAGTATGTAAGTAGTAAAAATACTTCTTTAATCAATAATATGAATTCCAAATATTTATTTCCACCTGTGGTTGCCTCAGAATTGTTGCATTATAATTTTTAAATGCAAATCGCGCTAAATAAAAGATATGATTTCCACGAAAAAAAGTTTTTTTTTATTTTAAATGTATTTTTAAAATTAAATAATAGAATAAGGTCACGAATACTTGCTTGTTTAAACAATTTTACGTTTGAAAAAATTATCAAGTTTGTTTGACGTTATCGTAGTAACCATATTTTTTAATTTTATTTCATGTTCATTTTCATGTTAATGTTCATTAAATATGTTAAATATTCTAAATATTTACTAAATATGCAAAAAAATAAATCTTTTTTTTTGCATTTTGTCCCCTTAGATATAAAAAAGATCACACTGTGCATTGTAGAGACTCTACAGCCTATACGAACTTGCTGCAACACAACTACAGTAATTGGTGCAGTTTTTGCTGTTTGCCTTCTCGTAGCTTTGTGCAGAACAAAATTCGCATTTTGTTCTTTATATAAAGTGATATTATAGGTTTGGATAAGCACAAACTGCATACAAGACCGCTGATGAGGAAGCTTGGCTGCTTCCTACAGCTGTACGGTCGGCCAACAAGTTTTTATTTTTTTGTTAATTACTGTTGTTGTTTTTTGATCCAGTGCAAAATACATATTGCATTTGGTAGACATGGAGCCCGACAAATTAGTTTTCATTACTCTATTTTAAGGTCGAATGAAAACAAACAACTTTAAATACATTCCATATTTTATCATGCTCTTTAATAATAGTCTTACCGGAATTCCTTCGCTCTGAAGAAACATGTTCCTTAAAATGGGAATGATTCGAATATATTGTTTAACGAAGACCAATTAAATACCAATTAATACAGAAAATGTATTTTTTTTAAATGTAGGGTATACTGTTTAAAAGTGAAAAACGTATTGATCTGCCGTCAAAAAATACATTCAAATATTTTTAAATATTTTTTTAAATGGGACTATGTAAGTGAGTAGTTCATAACAAAACTTTTCAAATTAACAGACCAAAATTTTAATTGATTTTTGGACGTTTTTTGAAAATCCTGGGATAAGGTGGAACATGTTAAAAATTTTGCAAACAGGCAAATAATTCTTCCAACATTAAAATTACTTAGAGAAAATTTTACTTTCTCAAAAAAAAAAAGATAATTGCTTCCCACATTATAGCAACAAATATCGCAATTTCTATATGGCTTAGTATCATTTAATCTACGTTAAATTATTTGCGAAGCCCCTTTTGTATTTTTAAGCAAATACAACATATGTTAATTTTAAATATACTTATTTAATTGAAAACGTCCAAATTACATATTTTTTGAAAACAAACACAACCACTCTAGAAAACTTTTTCAATACATTTTATACACTTGTTTCTGAAAAGCAACAATAAGGCACAAATTTGATTTAAATCGTGGATGAAAAAGTGACTGACATTTTGAGTAACACATGACAGTATTTTTTTGTCTAAAAATGCAATAACTTTTAAAAAATTGCAATTTCCAATATTACTTCATTCCCCATTTTACACCAAGTTCCCCTATTTATTTTTTCTAAAATGTAAAAAACATCTCACTTTTATTTATAATTTACGTTTCATAAAAAAACAGTTGAAAATCTGCTAAATTTTTGGTTTATTGCTGTGATAACCATATCGAAATATTACAGAAACTGTATTTTTTTGGCGCCTACAATATAAAAAATACGTTTTCTAATTCACGTTTAAAAATATGGCCTTTTTCTTTTTCTACAAAAGGTTTCTTCTAACGTGAGATGATCATTGAAATATTACATTTAAACCGATTTCAAATGATTTACCCGATTACCCAATTTAAAAAAAATTAAATTACACGCTCTTAACCAATTTTAATATTTTTTTTACACAATTTAATTTTTGCAAAATGCATCACTGGTTTCAACGCATATCGGGCTATAGATTTTTTTTCTCGAATGCTCCTAAATATCGCTTATCGGTGTTGGCAATCACCCATGCCTCAGCGCCATGGATTTTCTGGAACTCTCTATTAAAAATATATTTTTTCAAAATCCCCCCGAACGAAAACCCTGACTACAGGTCTAAGTTCACAGTACAGTACTGTGAACTTTTGCGCAAGCATAAAAAGCATAACTGCATACTTTTCATTATTTCCCTGCGATCATGAATACTCATCGTCTAATTGAATTCCTTGCCCAGCGGTAAAGATATCAAAAGACTGTGGAAATCATCTATGAGCTCATTATGATATTTTAGGATATTTCAAAGTACTTTGGCCGTAATATGAAACGTAACTACATACGCTTACAGCGTAATGACGAACGAATGGGACTGTGTTTTTTTACATTGTACTGGACGAACGGCGCGACGCACGAACAAGATCAACATTGAAAATCGCTACTTTATATTTCTATTGCGGACGCGTTCGCATTTTTATGCGCATTGTTGTTAAAACTGCGAAAGTTGTTAGACGTGTTTTTGACAGGTTAGTGAAATAATATAAATAATATTTAATAATGGAAGGCTTCTCGTCCCGCCATTTTTTAAGATTAGCTGTACAAATAAAATAATATATATTTAAAAATTATTTACTTTTATTTACAGAAGCAATAAAATCTGAAGGATATACCGAGAAGGAATACAGTCGAGATATAGGAATATGCTTCAAAAATTATAAAGAAAGACATTTCCGTAAAATGTGCGATGGCGAAAAAAATGAAATTAATGTACATATTTTTAAACTTTTTTTCGTTTGTATATTTTCTTTTAATTTTAAAATTAATTTTGAAATGTAATTTTAATGAAGACATGAATTAAATTATTGGAAAACAATACAAATGTAGCATAATTTTAGGTATTAAAAAATTCCCCATTACTTCCATTACAAAGTAGCTATGTCCATCTGTCTGTCCGTCCGTCTGTCTTGTTGTCCGTATACGAGGAAAATTGAGAAATACTGGTCAGAATGGAATGAAATTTGGTCACAATATGTTTTAGCCAATAGTAGGAACTGAGTTTGGAAATGAGCCAAATCGATCAATGGACACGCCCACCTCCCATACAAGACTCATTTATATAACTCGTTAGGAATCAATAACTCGAAAACTATTGAATATTATCAAATTTAAAACTTATTGTTAGAATTTACCTAAAAATATGTGGTTCAAAAATGGTCGTGATCCACCCACATTTTTTTTTTACAATATATCCCGGGTTGTCATTTTTTTATTCATTATTTTATACTTTTATACTAATTTTTTAAATTATGGGGATATAAGACGTAAATTTCTGATATGTGAATAATATTCTGAGCGTGCTGGGGTTCAGCACAATTAAGAACTTTAAAATTACGGTATACAGTTATATATCCCACAATAATGTCCCTACCAAAGGTGTACCAAAGGTGTAGGGTATTCAATAGTCGGTCGGTCGGTCAGAGTTTATGGTCCTAATAAAGATGGCAACGTTGCTGAGATGCATGACGCGACGAACAGTGTGCGGAAACGTTCTTAAATCGGGTGAAAATCAGTATTTGGAACCACCGATTTAAGAAATTTAGAAAGTGTTATACAGAGAAAACTTATTTCCAATTAGAGTTTGTATCTTTAATGGTTATGGAGATATTAATCAGTAAAGTTGAAATATTTTTCATGAAAAATCTTTCAAAAATTGTAAAAAATGCAAAAGTTATCCGATTTTTAAAATTCATTTGTTTATGAAGCTTACACTGAGATCTATAGAAAATGTGGTTATATGAGAAATATCTTGATTAGTTTTAAAGATATGGACTGGAACAAGATTTTTTTTTTTTAATTTTTGAAGACTACTTTACATATTTATACATAGTGAAAGTAACTTAATTACTGAGTGAGAAAAACCCGACTCGATACTCAACATATGAATAACATATTAATTTTACTACACTTCGAGGCTCGTCAACACGGCCGTCGTTGTTTTAAGCTCAGTTCGAAACAATATGCGAAACAAACGGGCGAGTTGACGAGTTCGTTTTATATTTTCAGAAGTGGGATTTATCCAACATAACTGTGTTGATCCACAATACAATAAAAACCCGCGTATGACTCGTGTCAGAAAAAAATGTGTTTCTTTTTTTTTAATTAATATGTCAAAAAAATATACGCTGATAAATATTCGCTGAGTGAAATCATGTGAGTGGCTCGCAACGGTTGCGGGGGTGTGCAGGTTTAGAACGTGTTGTCGTTGGATCCGAATTCGTTCATGAATTTTTAATCAATTGACGTCTTCATCTTTCTGTTCAGATGAGTTCACGACGATGGGCCCCGCTGGCTTTGTGGTCGAAGACTGTTGTATCTTACGAGACGCTGAATAGTTCCAAAAAGTTCTGGGAGGATGGTGCAAACAAGGAGGAGCCTGGCCGTGCTGGGGAAGCCGGACAGACTCGCATCGTGCATGATTGTTTTGGACGTTGGATGCTCTGGACTCATGGAATCGGAACGGATATGATGTTTATCATTTAATTGGATACATACCCATTAATGGACATCTGTAAGAGATGGATGGTCTGAAGGATGTTCCCGTTCATTGTGGCGCAGTGTCCGCGCAACATAATTGTTGGGCGTAAATTAAAAGACAACTTTATTATACGAAGTATTTTTGTGAATGAGAAAAAATTATTATTAATTTTTTCTCGTCACAAATATTTTTAATTAAAATTCAAAAACAAACTTAATCTATTGTAACAAGTATATAAAAAGCAAGTTTTCAATACAAAGTAATTTCAACACTACCCCTTAATGAAAACCGCCACAAACTACTGCATGCCCAGCATGGTACATAATCCTTTCTTTATTTTCGCTAAAGTCTTCGTAAGAATATCCGCTGTATTATCACACGATGGCACGTACCTCAAATCTATTTGTCCTTTCTGATACGTTTCCCGCACATCGTGAATCTTGATGTCAATATGCTTACTTCGGGAATGAGAAACAGGATTTCGCACCAATTGCTGAGCTCCGATGTTGTCTCCATAAAGCGTTGTTGCGTTTTTTTACCAACCTATGGAAACCGAGTTGCGGAAGTAGATTAATCAAGTATATAACCTCCTTCGTTGCAGAAGAAATTGCCATATACTCGGCCTCTGTTCTGCTTAACGCTACTGTCGGCTGCTTCTTCGATTCGTACGTGATTGCTGCGCCAGCCAGGATAAATGCAAATCCTGTGAATTATCTGCGGTCATCCGAACCTCCCGCCCAATCCGCATCAGCAAAACCAAATAATGGTTTACCGGTTGGTTTATAATGAAGCTTCAAATCCATTTGCACCGTTTAAATGCTCCATATGCGGCCGCTTGTTAAACTGAGCGAGCTTGCTCACCGAGTGAAGAATGTCTGGCCTTGTACATAGTCCAATGTACATTAACGATCCGATTAGTGATTTGTATATCACTTCGTCAACCATGTTGCAATTTACACAGTCATCAGTGCATTTCTTAAACTGTTGACCCGAACACACTTTTCTGCAACACATCATGTCATTTTCAGCTAACAATTCTGCATTACTCATTTTCTGCGAAAAGCTCAAAGGTCCTGTAGTCGTCTTTCTCTCGATTTCCATCCCCAGAAAGTAATCTACGGGGCCTTTGTCTACCACCTCCAAATGTGCACCAATTTTCAGTATGATTGATTGCAACAAATCTTCTCTCGAACACGCCATCAGGATATCGTCAACGTAAACAATCAGAATGACTACTTCCATGTTTGTGTTCATTGTATACGCACACTGATCTACGTCGCTGCGAACGAATCCAATATTCTTCATGATCTCGTCGAGTTTTTCGTTCCACTTCCTTCCTGATTGCTTTAGACCATACAGCGATTTCTGTAATTTGCACACCTTCTCAGGAAATCTTGGATGTTTAAACATATCCGGCTGCTCCATATAGATATCGAAATCTATATCTCCATTCAAATACGCGGTAGTCACGTCAAGTTGATGAACATGTAACTTGTACTCCGCAGCCAGCGCCAAGACTAAACGCACCGTTGAATAACGAGTTACAGGAGAAAACGTCTATGTGTAGTTGACTCCATACCTCTGGCTGCATCCTTTCGCTACCAATCTTGACTTGTAGCGATCGATCTGTCCATTTTTGTCCTTCTTCAACGTGAAGACCCATTTGCACTTCACAACTGGAGCATTGGCTGGCTTGTCAACCAAAATCCATGTCTGCTTTGACATTAATGAATCAATCTCTGACTTCATCGATTCCAACCATTTGGACCGATCGCTGCGTGACATCACATCTGTCACAGTTATTGGATTGTCGTTTTCTTCAGCACCCATAAAACTGTTAAAAACTCGCCGACCAGATCGCAAAACTTTACAAGTAAGGTCTCCCGCATCTGAAACTGATGCCTCATTGCGTTGCATGGATCGAATTTCTTCTTCTATGCGATATTCAGGAGCGTAATCCACCAGTACCACTTCATCCTCCTGGTCGCTCGCATTAAAAGGTTCAGGAACGTTATGCGCCAGTGCTGGTGTGTTAACCACTTCATTTTCCCCGCTCGCAATTGTGGGCTTCTCAAAAAATATATCATATTTCCACTTGACGTATTTTTCATAGAATGCTCCAAAAACTTCAAATCTCTGCTTGTATATAAAGTTTTTCTCTTCGTATTGTACAATCGATAAGCCTTCGACTCTGTACAATATCCGGTCAGCACGCACTCAATGCCTTTGGATTGAAACTTCGATCTTCCAGGCCGCTTGTCCAACATGATGACTCTGCATCCAAACGTCCGCAAATGCGCGACCATCGGCTTAACACCAGTCCATGCCTCAGCTGGTGTCATGCATTCCAACGCAGTCGTTGTACACCGATTTCGCAGATATACTGCAGTATTGACAGCCTCTCCCCACAGCGATTCTTGCAGTCCGGAACCAATCAGCGCGCCATCTCAACTATTGTTCTATTAGCTCGTTCAGCTACGCCATTTTGTTGCGGCGTGTATACGACTGACAAATGCCTTCTCACGCCTAACTTCTCCAAATTTGTCGAAAATTGTGTGCTGAAATATTCCCGAGAGTTGTCGTTCCGTAGTACCTTCAACTTTTTTCCAGTCTGTCTCTCAGCATAGCAATAAAACTGGTGAATGCATTATATATTTCACCCTTTGACTTCAGGAAATACACGAACATCTTCCTTGAGTAGTCATCTATAAATAGCGCAAAATATCTGGCACCACCGCAAGATGTAATGCGCATCGGGCCACAGATATCCGTATGCATCAGCTCCAGGACTTCCTTTGCTCTATAGCTTGCCGTCGTCTGGAATGGTTGTACATGAAGTTTCGGCTTGTAGCACGTCTCGCACTCGATGTCCCTCGGAATATTCTTTATATTTAAATGGCGCACTAAGCCTCTTTCAGCTAGCTCGGATAGACTTTTCGCATTTAAATGGCCATAAAGAAATTCTTTATTTTCGGCGAAAGAACAAACTTGTCCGCGAACTCTTTCATCTTGACCGTTGTTACAAACAAACAGTTGACTATATTTTTCCCCACGAAGCAAGATTCCATTTCCATCACAGACTGTCACATTTCTTCCTTGGAATGTCACAACTTGACCCGCATCTATTGCCTTCGAGATAGAAATAAAGTTGAAGTTGAGCTTTGGTACGTACAAAACTTCTCGCAATATGACGTCATCGCCAAGTGTAGTTCTCACCTGCACATCTCCGATACCTTCGGAATAGCTCACGAACTCCGCCGCCAACTCTATCCGTTCCGCATGTTCCCTTATTGATGTAAATAAGTTTCTGTCACAGCACATGTGACTCGTCGATCCACTATCAAACACCCAAGTGTTCCGCTGCAAATTACTTGATTGCATGCCGTGCAAAAGAGCATTTGTACTACTTCGCCGACTTACGCACTCACGAGCAATGTGGCCAATCTTTCCACATTTGTAGCTTTTTATGTCCTGTCGTTTCTTGAAACCATTCAGCTTTTCACGTCCATCGTCGCGTTTCTTGGCATTTTGTTTAACGAGAAATGCCCGCTGGTCACTGTGGTTCTCCAATTTGCTGCTACTGCGTCTCTCATACTCCTTCATAAGCTTCGTCTTCAACGCCTCCACTCTCGGAGAAGAGTCCCGTGATTCAATTGCAATCAAGAAATTTTCATAATCATCGTAAAGACTATTCAGCAGGATTATGATCAGCAATTCTTTTAGAATATTAATGTCCACTTCCACGAGCTTATCGACAATGTCGGAGTAGAGATTTAAGTGCTCCGCCATAGTCTGGTTCTTATTCATCTACAGAACGAGCAACTTGCGGAAAAAGCAAAATTTTCATCGCAGGATTCTTCGGTTGAAATTTGACTGCAATACGAGCCATGCTTCACGAGATGTCTTTGCGTGCTTCACCAATCCCAGCTGCGACCGCTTCATACTTAAAAGTATAGTTGACAATGCTTTCTGATCCATATTCGTCCAACTAGCGAGCTCACTTTCACCAGTTTAATTATCTGGCTTCGCTGTTGTTCCATCGACGTAACCCCATAAGTCCAACTGTATGAGAACACATCTCATATGGATCCTCCAGCCATCGTAGTTATTCTCCTCCAATTTTTCAATTTGGTATTGCGCGCTCATGTTGAGAGTTGAAAAAAAAAAACAAGAAACAGGATATGCTAATACTCATTCGCGAAATCTGGGCCCATAACCGTTGTTGGGCGTAAATCAAAAGACAACTTTATTATACGAAGTATTTTTGTGAATGAGAAAAAAATTGTTATTAATTTTTTCTCGTCACAAATATTTTTAATTAAAATTTCGAAAACAAACTTAATCTATTGTAAGAAGCAAGGATTGAAACCGTAATCGAAACCGAAACCGATATCCGTTTAAAACCGTTTCATTTTTAAAACCGAAACCGTAACCGAAACCGTTATACGAAAATCAGAAATAAACTGATATAAACGGATTCGGTTTTATACCGGTTTAAAACGGTTTTTGTAAAGTAACTACAAATAGAAACAGAAAAACACATTTTATTTTATATAGAACATTTTAAGTAAAATGTCATTTAATAAAATTTTAAGTTCCCAAAATTTTTTCAATGCTAAAGAATATAAGCATCTTAAAAATAAGGTCTATGAAGCACTTTTGTAGCGGTAAATAGCTTCAAAAGTGCTTCAAAAGTCGCTTCAATAAGATAAAATAGACAAAACAATGTTTTTTTCGCTTTTCTTCGCTACGCTAGTTCGATTGTACATGTGCACATTATTATTTTTTTTTTTATTTTTATACATAGTTTTTTTGTTAATTGTAATATCATGAAGTTTACTTAAGTCTAATCTTATTAATAATAATGTATGAACATTTTCACCTTGTACCTCATTTAGCATATATATTGCCTTTTGTGTTTTTCTTTTTCACAAATCCGCTGATTCGTTTGAAAGTGCAACAACAACAGAAATGCAAATAAAGCACCATGACAATAAAGCAGCATCCAAGCTTTTAATAGAATTTTTGGCGGGACTTTTTTTGTACCACAAAGAAAACTTGTTGTTGTTGCCAACTAGATAACTGTACTAGATACATACATGAAGTGCGGTGTCATGCGACTGTCTGTTATCATGCGTCTGTCCGTTGTCATGCGTCTGTCTGTTGTCATGCGTCTGTTTGTTGCCATGCAATGATACCGGATAGCAACAAAGAGTTGTCGTTGTGAAAGTGTGTATATACGATTCGTAATTCGTTATTGTTGTATTCTCTTCTTTCTGTTAGTGTTCGCTTTGTAGCGTTTGCGTTTAAGTCGCAAAAAAAATATTACCCTGCAAGATATTATTTGTGTTATCTTTACATACGGTGCGTGTAGCATACGGATTTTTTTTAAACACTGACGAAAACAGAAATATGCCTATACGAAATATTTCATATATTTATTATGAATGTATAATATACATTGAACATATTATGTTCATTTTATTATGGCCTTGAGATTTTGAATTGTCTTGTCAACATCACTTGATTTATACAATTATATTTTATTAGTTAATTCTTGTTAAAATATAATTCAAATTTTTTTGTTAGTAAAATAATTTATTTTTTGTTGAAGAAATTGAAAATATGGAAAATGAGTACAATTAGTGTTCAAATTCTATTCGTTTTCGTAATTAATATGCAGTTTAAGATATTTGTCTTCGATCTTTTATTTAAAATTTAAAAAGTGAAATTTTGCAAGATTCTTGCAAGCAAGAGCAAGAAAGGTATTGTAAGAACAAGATCATATGTACCTATGCAAGAGCAAGACTCAACGTGTAAGAACAAGATTACCATTTCTTGCCTTGCTCTTGCAAATGATAATCACTATTTTACATATATTGCAGTTCACTGAATTGTTGAAATTTAATTTCTATAGCTTTTATGGTTGGACATTGTACAAAATTATTCTTCATTGCAATTAAGATCATATCTCAGGTTATGTCAGAAAGTTGCTTTTCATTGGTGTGTGGTCACGAAATTTTAAATTATAATTTTTTCTTGACGTAATCAATTAAATAATTAATAAAACACAATATTTTAACTAAAATAACAACAAACATTGTTTAAATTACGTTTTCCACTTTACCCCAATATCATAATTTGAATATAACTTTGCACCACAATGTTAAGTTATTTGAAAAATATGAAAAATAGAAAATTTATACAAAAACCGAAATAAAAACCGAAACCGTAACATGGAACCAGTATACCGAAACCGTTTCGTTATAAAAACTTAAAACCGAAACCGTAACCGTAACCGAAACGCGGAAAAAACCGAAACCGAAATCGAAACCGTTATTCGTTTAGGTTTCAATCCTTGGTAAGAAGTATATAAAAAAAACCAGTTTTCAATACAAAGTAATTTCAACAATAATTGAATAAATTCTGTGGTCCTGTGAGAAGCTCATGCAGAGGGGCTGAAGGAGCCGGATCGGTGAAGCTTTAATTTAGATTACTTATATACCTACGTTCTCTGTCAGAGAATATGGGAATGATAGGGCGATTGTAATCCGATCCGACCACTTATGTTTAGATACCTCATATATCACTGGCATCTATGGAAATTTTCTTTATATTTTTGGTCAAATATATATTGAATTTATGCTTAAATGAAAGGGAATTCTTTTAAGATTGCAAGTTATTTATTATGCGAGCTTTTGAGCGAACTTTCTGAAGCCTTCAAGGCAATTTACTGGTATTTTAGCATGCAACTCCTTTTTATACCCTACACCTATGAGATACAGGGTATATTAACTTTGTGCATATATTGTAACGTCCCTTAGGAGGCGTGTCCGGTATGGAAAAGTATATATATTCTTGATCAGCATCACTACCCGAGTCCGTTTAGCCATGTCCGTCTGTCTGTCCGTCTGTCTGTCCGTCTTGCTGTCTTGCCGTCTTGCTGTCTTGCTGTCCGAATACAGAATAACTTGAGAAATACTGATCAGAATGTGATGAAATTTCGTCTCAATATATTTTAGCCAAAAGTAGGAACTGAGCTTGAAAATAAGCCAAATCGGTTAACGGACACGCCCACCTCCCATACAAGTCACTTTTATATAACTATTTCGGAACTAATAACTCGAAAAGTATTCAAGATATAAGTATAAAATTTAAAACGTATTATGAGAATTCACCTAAGAATATGTGGTCCAAAAATGGGTGTGATACGCCCACTTTTTTTTTCATTATTTCCCGGGTTTTCATAGTGGAAATTTGATCCGTAAATTATTAAAATCAAATCTATGAAATATTAGCCTTTCAAAATTTTAAGTTTTTTTATACTTTTATATACATTTTTTAATTTATGGGGATATAAGACGTAAATTTCTGATATATGAATAATATTCTGAGGGTGGGGAGGTTCAGCATAATTAAAAACTTTAAAATTAAGGTATGCAATTAAATATCCCACATTAATATCCCCACCAAATGTGTAGGGTATTCCATAGTCGGGCCCGACCGACTATAAAAATCCACCCCATGTGACCTAACTTTCCCAACTCGTTTTATGTTGTTTCTGTTTAGAATTTGAATCCTGTGTGTTCATCCAAATTCTAATTTTTGGATGCTGTGTGATCTTCCAAATGTTTTTTTTTTTGTTTGTTTAGAATTTGGATGCTGTGTGTTCTTCCAAATTCCAAATTTTTAGATGCTGTGTGATCTTCCAAATGTTTGTTTTGTTTGTTTAGAATTTGGATACTGTGTGTTCTTCCAAATTCTAAATTTTTGTTTTGCTGTATGATCTTCCAAATATAAAACGAACTCGTCAAAACGCCCGTTTGTTTTGGCTATTGTTTCAAATTGAGCTCAAAACAACGACGACCGTGTTGACGAGCTACGAAGTGTAGTAAAATGAATATGTGATTCAAATGTTGCGCATCGAGTCGGGTTTTTCTCGCTCAGTAATTAAGTTACTTTACAATAGAATGTACATTTTATCATGAAATCAAAATATTTGTATGGGACTTTTATAAACAATTAACATATAAACCATAAACTGAAAATATTTCAAGTGGTTTAGTAAATATAAAATTGTAGTAACTTTTCGTACTTTCCACTTTTTAATTTTTTTTTTTTTGGAAAATTGGACTTTTACGCAATTCACCGTAAGTATTTTTCTCTTTTGTAACATGTTCTTTTGTTATATCTTTTTGTTAGATAACATTACTGAGAGTCTTTTAAATGACAAAAATTATCCAAAATATATTTAACCAATCTGGAAACACTGGGCAAAGTTCATGTTTTTTTAATATTTTTTTTTACTTTGAACCCCTGCAGAAAAGTTTTCAAAGTCCAAAGTCAAATTTTAAGTAAGCAGTTTTTTAAGCAGGACGATTTTATTTCTACATATTTTTGACCCTTACTTTTTTTTGTCCGGGAAATGATATGTCGAATTTATATGGTAGGTAGGCGTTGTAGTAGATCGATCACAATTTAATTTCGTATAATTATTGATCGTTACAAAAATTAAAACATCAAAAACTTCAAACTTCGAATTAATATTACTGCATACAAAACTCATATAAGACCAAAGATTTAGCACTTTATATGTTAAATTTATATGACAGGTAGGCGTGATAGTTGGTCGATCGCAACAATTTTCAGTGGCCCATTTTATTTTTATATTACATGATGTTGGACAAAATTTTAATAATATACCTCTTATATCTTCAGAGTTATAGCGTGTTTACAATAAATGTTATATGACAGCTAAGAGTGGCAATAACCGCCCATTACGGTAACACGGTTTGTACATAAGACATATGAGTATATACCAGCTGTTATTGATGTATCTCAAATCAATGCAAAAGTATGGTAATTTATATACTAAAAACAGGATTTTCAAAGTTAAGAAAAAAATAGAAGAAAATTTCTTACCACTCCAAATCAAAGTGGAATGATCTTTGTTCAATGTCAAAAATTTATGTAATTTTTTCAGAATTTTAAAAAGGCAGTTTATGCATGCTGTGGTGCAAAACAGCAAAAATCGTGGTTTTACAGTTTGCTAAGGGGGTGAAGGGGACGCGATAGAAAACTTAAATTTAAACTTCATTGACCAATAATAACAACATATTAAAATATGAAGCAAATGGGAGGGGGTCAGGGTCAAAGCTCGGCGAATTGACGTGGAATGCCCCATATATATATATTATATATATATTTGACTGATTCAAATTTGTATGAAAAATCTAGAACTATTTAAAACTACTAGGACCTCTAAAACTGAGAAGAAGCTTTTTAAACCCAAAAAAAAGGGATCCTGTTATGTGGCGCAAAGAGCTTAAAGGACATTTTTAAACTGTTAACGACTATTTTCAATAAAATTATTATTATTACTCCAAGCGTAAAAAGATATCACTAAATTATCCTTCTCCATTCAATGTGTATATATGCGTATGTATGTCCACCTGCCTGTTGAAATCGTTGGATCGGTGAAGCTTTAATTTATATTACTTATATACCTACGTTCTCTGTCAGAGAATATGGGCATGATAGGGCGATTGTAATCCGATTCGACCGCTTATGTTCAGATACCTCATATATTTATGGTGATTTTCTTTATACCGCCCGTAAACTTTTTGGTCAAATATATATTGACTTTATGCTAAAATGAAATGGAATTCTTTCAAGATTGCAAGTTATTTATTATGCGTGGTTTTGAGCGAGGTTTCCGAAGCCTCTAAGGCAATTTACTGGTATTTAAACATGCAACACTAAGAGTGAAAGGGTATATTCAATTTGGTACGCCGTTTGTAACACCCAGAAGGAAGCATCTCCGGTATGGAAAAGTATATATATTCTTGATCAGCATGACCTCCTGAGTCGATTTAGCGATGTCTGTCTGTCTGTCTGTCTGTCTGTCTGTCTGTCTGTCTGTCTGGCTGTCCGTCTGTCCGTCTGTCCGTCTGTCTGTCCGTCTGTATGTCTGTTGAAATCACTACTACTTAAACAATTGAAGAGTTAGATAAATGAAACTCATAATTTAGATTACTTATATACCTACGCTGTATGTGCGAAAAAATTGGCGAGATCGGTCCATTGTGACCTGTGATCTGACAATTTATATTCAAATAACTCATATAAAATTTACATCTGCAGTTCAATGTTACTGTATACGTTTTAGGTAAACTTGTTTGGTCAAATATATATTGACTTTATGCTCAAATACATGGAAATAATGTTTTCCCGCGAAACGACTTGTGGTTCCAAAAAAAATCGAAATTCGGTACACCTACCCATTTGTAAATATGGGTATCAAATGAATGGAAATTCTTCAACGATTGAAAGTTTGTAGTTATTTTCAGGATTTGTATACCCTGGTTACCTATATACCACTTTGAATGGTAACCACACATAAGTGTAGGGTATTTATAGTCGGCTAAGACCGACTATAATTTTGATAATCATAACTATCATAATAACACCAAATTTAAAATTTCCCATGTGATCTAACCTTCCCAACTGGTTTTGTTTTTGTTCAGTTTGAAAAAGCATTTTTTCCTTTTTTTTTCGTTTCGTTCACTACCCCTGTTTTAAGGTATTTATAAAATGTATATGCTAGTCTGTAAAGACTTAATAAATGTAATGAAAATGAAAGTTAATGCGCCAGACCAATTACTCTGAAGAACAAAAGCTAGATCGCATTTTTAGAAATTCCGCAAGTGACTATCAGTTCTATATTAAGAGAAGAGATTTCAACTCTTTAGAGGAACTGATCGATTTAGGAAATGCTTTCGAAGACATTCGACCCAAATCACGCAGAACAGAAACACGAAGACCTTATGCTCCCAGGTTTATACCACCACAGCGCACAATGGGCTGAGAATTAAAAAGTGTATCCATAATTCATGATATTTGGTACTTTAATGTTCTCGAGGTCTCTGAAAAAGAATCTGATATCAAACATTTTAAATTCAAAATGGCGGATTCAATATGGCGGATGAAAATTTTAAATATCACAAGATTTCAAAGAAAATTAGTACGCATACGTTTTCGGGGTCTCTGATTACGAATCTGATATTAGAAATATTCCATTCAATATGGCGGATCCAATATGGCAGATGAAATTCCTTAATATGACTGTATTTCAAAGAAAATTAGTACACATATGATTTCAAGGACTCTGATCACGAATGATAAATGTACAGAAATATAAACATCGCTCCAATATGGAAGATTAACTTTCTTTATTTTTTTTTAATTCTTGATTATTGTTACTACATATGTTATGTGGATTTAGCTCTATTCCATAAATTACGTCATTATCTGCAATAAGCAGGATAAAAAATATGATTTTAACCATTTTTCGAAAACTTTGAACTGAATTATTTCGTTTTTTGTTAGTTAGCGCCTTATTAAATTTTTGCAATAAACCCTTTAATTGTTTTAATTTTAAATAAATTTGAAAAGAAATCATAACCAGTTGGGAAGGTTAGATCACATGGGAAATTTTAAAGTAGGTGTAATTATGATAGTTAGAATTATCAAAATTATAGTCGGTCTAAGCCGACTATAAATACCCTACACATATGTGTGGTTACCATTCAAAGTGATATATACAAACTTTCCATCCCTGAAGATTTTTCTTTCATTTGATACCCATATTTACAAATGGGTAGGTATACCGAATTTCGATTTTTTTTTTTGTGAACCACAAGTCTTTTCGCCGGAAAACATTATTATCATGTATTTGAGCATGATATCAATATATATTTGACCAAAAAAGTTTTCCTAAGCACGTATAGATAAAAATTGATCTTTATATGTACATTTTATATGAGGTATTTGAACATAAGTGGTCGGATCATAGGTCACAATGGACCGATCTCGCCAATTTTTTCGCACATACAGCGTAGGTATATTAGTAATCTAAGTTATAAGTTTCATTTATCTAGCTTTTCAATTTTAAAAGTAGTAGGGATTTCAACAGACAGACAGACAGACGGACAGACAGACGGACAGACAGACGGACAGACGGACATCGCTAAATCGACTCAGGAGGTCATGCTGATCAAGAATATATATACTTTTCCATACCGGAGATGCTTCCTTCTGGGTGTTACAAACGGCGTACCAAACTGAATATACCCTTTCACTCTTAGTGTAGGGTATAAAAATATGGAAATATATTATGGGAAAGTAAAACAGTCATGATTCGGAAATATATAACAGAAAAAATAATGAAATTATCAGTTAAACACACTTTACCAGTTACCAGATAAATCAATACCAGTTAAATCAATAAATATTTTTTGAAACGTATAAATAAGTCATTATTCGATGACTACTAGTTCAGATTGTGCTTGTGAAGCTGAACAATTTTTTAAAAAGGCATATCTTTGCAAATTTTCAAAATGTGCATAAATGTGCACACAGAAAAAAAAGTTCATACTGTTTATGAATTGGTTCATCAATTTTATGAATTTTTCATTATTTCTCAACCAATGAAGAAATTCATCCAATTTATGAATCGTTCATAAAACCGTAATGAAAAAGTTCATAATATTGATGAACGCTTTCATAATATTTATGAAAAAATTCATGGTATTTATGAACTTTAAACTATTTAAAAATAAAAGAAAACTATTTTTATACCCTACACTAAGAGTGAAAGGGTATATTCAGTTTGGTACGCCGTTTGTAACACCCAAAAGGAAGCATCTCCGGTATGGAAAAGTATATATATTCCTGATCAGCATGATCTCCTGAGTCGATTTAACGATGTCCTTCGGTCCGTCTGTCTGTCTGTTGAAATCCCTACTACTTAAACACTTCAAGAGTTAGATAAATGAATCTTATAATTTAGATTACTTATATACCTTCGCTGTATGTGCGAAAAAATTGGCTAGATCGGTCTATTGTGACCTGTGATCTGACCATTTATATTCAAATACATCATATAAAATTTACATCTACAGATCAATTTTACTGTGTACGTGCTTAGGTAAACTTTTTTGGTCAAATATATATTGACTTCATGCTCACTAAGAGTGAAAGGGTATATTCAGTTTGGTACGCCGGGAAGCATCTCCGGTATGGAAAAGTATATATATTCCTGATCAGCATGATCTCCTGAGTCGATTTAGCGATGTCCGTCGGTCCGTCTGTCTGTCTGTTGAAATCCCTACTACTTAAACACTTCAAGAGTTAGATAAATGAATCTTATAATTTAGATTACTTATATACCTTCGCTGTATGTGCGAAAAAATTGGCTAGATCGGTCTATTGTGACCTGTGATCGGACCATTTATATTTAAATACATCATATAAAATTTACATCTACAGATCAATTTTACTGTGTACGTGCTTAGGTAAACTTTTTTGGTCAAATATATATTGACTTCATGCTCAAATACATGAAAATAATGTTTTCCCTCGAAATGATCTGTGGTTCCCAAAAAAAAAAATCGGAATTCGGTACACCTACCCATTTGTAAATATGGGTATCAAATGAATGGAAATTCTTCAACGATTGAAAGTTTGTGGTTATTTTCAGGATTCGTAATCCCTGGTGACCTATATACCACTTTGAATGGTAACCACACATATGTGTAGGGTATTTATAGTCGGCTTAAACCGACTTTAATTTTGATAATCCTAACTATCATAATAACACCTACTATAAAATGTCCCTACTTTAAAATTTCCCATGTGATCTAACCTTCCCAACTGGTTTTTATGTTGTTTCTGTTTAGAATTTGGATCCTTTGTGTTCTTCCAAATTATAATTTTTGGATGCTGTGTGATCTTCCAAATGTTTTCTTTTTGTTTGTTTAGAATTTGGATGCTGAGTGTTCTTCCAAATTTTTAGATGCTGTATGATCTTCCAAATATAATATAAAACGAACTCGTCAACACGCCCGTTTGTTTCGCCTATTGTTTCGAACTGAGCTCAAAACAACGACGACCGTGTTCACGAGCTACGAAGTGTAGTAAAATGAATATGTGATTCAAATGTTGAGCATCGAGTCGTGTAAAAAGATATCACTCAATTTTCTTTCTCTTTTTAATTTAAAATCTCTTATTGAATGGTTTTTTAAATTATAAATTTTAGTAATTTTAAGGGTCCAAATTTTTCAAATTTTATTCGATCGAGTTATATTGCATTTGTATTATTGCACATACAATTATCTTTAAAATGATATGTCACACTTATATTTTTAGTTATCGTTTTATTAGTACATAGTAAAATTCTGCACATAAATTAACGCTTTATATAATTTTTGTTTTTGATTTCAATCAAAATATGCGCTAGGTGCGCGTTGAAAAATTATATTGCAAGCCTCTGTTAACTGTGCAAGCTAACTTGAAATAGGTGTGGTCTAAGCAAAGCTTTTAGCGCTTTGCCAAATTATTATCATTGTTGCCAACGTGAAGCGTTGGGACAATGCTATGAACATGTTGCTACAACCGGAGTACAACATGAGTACACTCTCAGAAAAAAATTGTTAATTCTAACAATAAATTAACAATCATATTGTTCAAAATGGCATTGATAATTATCTATTGTTAAATAATTGTTGGTATTAACAATTAAAATTGTTAATTTTTCGAAATTTAATTTTGAAGCAAATTAACAATTAATTGTTATTTCGATTGTTGAATTGTTAAAAGTAATGAAGCCTTGATTATCAATCGAATTGTTAAAAATAACAATCATGATTTAAAACCCATCCTACTTCATAAATATATTTTTTTATGGAATATGCAGCATTTTTGCAATAAAAGCCTACTGCCTACAAGTTTATTAAAATAACGATATACAGTTTTTTTATAATTATTTCTATATATTTTAATAATGTATATAATTTTTAACAACATTTTTTTTAAACATGACACAATAAATAAATATGTTCGTAAATAAGCACATAAACAAATTTAATAATTTTCAACAAAACATTAACATTAAATAATAACATCGTATATTATATATTTTATATTTTATATTTTATATTTTATATTTTATATTTTATATTTTATATTTTATATTTTATATTTTATATTTTATATTTTATATTTTATATTTTATATTTTATATTTTATATTTTATATTTTATATTTTATATTTTATATTTTATATTTTATATTTTATATTTTATATTTTATATTTTATATTTTATATTTTATATTTTATATTTTATATTTTATATTTTATATTTTATATTTTATATTTTATATTTTATATTTTATATTTTATATTTTATATTTTATATTTTATATTTTATATTTTATATTTTATATTTTATATTTTATATTTTATATTTTATATTTTATATTTTATATTTTATATTTTATATTTTATATTTTATATTTTATATTTTATATTTTATATTTTATATTTTATATTTTATATTTTATATTTTATATTTTATATTTTATATTTTATATTTTATATTTTATATTTTATATTTTATATTTTATATTTTATATTTTATATTTTATATTTTATATTTTATATTTTATATTTTATATTTTATATTTTATATTTTATATTTTATATTTTATATTTTATATTTTATATTTTATATTTTATATTTTATATTTTATATTTTATATTTTATATTTTATATTTTATATTTTATATTTTATATTTTATATTTTATATTTTATATTTTATATTTTATATTTTATATTTTATATTTTATATTTTATATTTTATATTTTATATTTTATATTTTATATTTTATATTTTATATTTTATATTTTATATTTTATATTTTATATTTTATATTTTATATTTTATATTTTATATTTTATATTTTATATTTTATATTTTATATTTTATATTTTATATTTTATATTTTATATTTTATATTTTATATTTTATATTTTATATTTTATATTTTATATTTTATATTTTATATTTTATATTTTATATTTTATATTTTATATTTTATATTTTATATTTTATATTTTATATTTTATATTTTATATTTTATATTTTATATTTTATATTTTATATTTTATATTTTATATTTTATATTTTATATTTTATATTTTATATTTTATATTTTATATTTTATATTTTATATTTTATATTTTATATTTTATATTTTATATTTTATATTTTATATTTTATATTTTATATTTTATATTTTATATTTTATATTTTATATTTTATATTTTATATTTTATATTTTATATTTTATATTTTATATTTTATATTTTATATTTTATATTTTATATTTTATATTTTATATTTTATATTTTATATTTTATATTTTATATTTTATATTTTATATTTTATATTTTATATTTTATATTTTATATTTTATATTTTATATTTTATATTTTATATTTTATATTTTATATTTTATATTTTATATTTTATATTTTATATTTTATATTTTATATTTTATATTTTATATTTTATATTTTATATTTTATATTTTATATTTTATATTTTATATTTTATATTTTATATTTTATATTTTATATTTTATATTTTATATTTTATATTTTATATTTTATATTTTATATTTTATATTTTATATTTTATATTTTATATTTTATATTTTATATTTTATATTTTATATTTTATATTTTATATTTTATATTTTATATTTTATATTTTATATTTTATATTTTATATTTTATATTTTATATTTTATATTTTATATTTTATATTTTATATTTTATATTTTATATTTTATATTTTATATTTTATATTTTATATTTTATATTTTATATTTTATATTTTGTAATCTAAATTATTGGTTATTTACTTTGTTAAAAATTACTTTTGAAATATTTAATTAAAAATAATGTTTTGTTTTGGATTTATAATTCACAATTGAAAATTTGTATTTCAAATATAAAATATAAACTGAAGCGTAAGCACGTACATTCAATTATATATCAACTCAGATGTGGGGTGACCACTCGCCAATTGTATGTTAAATAATTGGAAAGAATAATTGGAATAATAATGGAAAGAACTACCAAGCAGAAATTAGCAGAATATTTAACAAACTTTGGTGTCGATTTTCCGCCAACTGCAACTGCAGCACAGCTTAAACGATTGTATGCTGAACATCTTGCTGCTGTTCCCGGTTATGTTCTTCCTATTGCTACTGCTGTTCTTGATAATGATCCTCCTATTGTTACTGCTGTTTCCGATTATGTTCCTCCTGTTTTATCTGCCGTTTGTGGTGATATTCCTCCTATTGTATCTGCCGTTGCCGGTTATGTTCCTCCTGTCGCTGCTGTTGTTGCCGATAATGTTGTTGTTGTTGCCGATTCTGTTGCCGCTGCTGTTTCAAATAATGTGAATTCAGAGGCTGATTATCCCCTTTCTGTTCCCACTGCTGTTTCAAATCATGCTGTTTCCATTCATGCTGTTACTGATTATGCTCCTGCTGCAGCTGCTGTCAGAAATGCTGCCGTGGCTCCTGTGAACGGTTACCATGCCAATGCTGTTATGCCAATGTCTTTTGATGCTGACGAAATGAGAACCAGCGAATACTCAACTGATAATGTTGAGCATGAGTTGCAAATGCTCAGAAAAACAGAGAAATCTTGGAGTTGCAAGGTATTATTAATAAATTAGAAAGAGATGTCGTTCATAATGAGCGAAAATGTGATTATGGTGATATTGAACACAGTATCCCTAAATTTCATGGTGACGATCCGCCTCATTCAGTTCGTCATTTTTTGAGAGATTTTGAGGATATTATGATCACCATAAATGCCGATAATCGCTTTAAATTAATAAGCCAGCGACGATCTCTGGCGGGCACTGCTCGAGTTTTTCTTTCAACGACATTAACTCTAAGTTACGAAGATTTAAAGCATGCACTCATCGCTGAGTTTGATGTTGCAGTTAGTCGCCAAGATGTATATCGAATGATGAATCAAAGCCGATGGAATAAACGAGACGAATCGTTGCATTGCTACGTTCTTACAATGCAATCGATTGCGAAACGTTCTGATATAACTGAAATAGAATTGATCGATTTTATCATTGAAGGAATTGGAAATAACGTTTCGAATATTCAGTTATTACTTGGTGCTCGTTCTATTCAGGAATTAAAAACGCTGATTAATCGTTATCAAGAATAATATTTAAAGCCGAATTCGGATCATCGTGTGAACAAAATATCGGTCATTTCAAATAAATCTTCAGTGCCGATGACAACAAATGCGAAAATAGGGAACGGAAAAGGCATCACAAATTGTTTTAATTGCTCGCAAACAGGACATATAAAGCTTCATTGTTCTTTTCCACTGCGACCACAAGAATCCTGTTTTCGCTGCTGGCAAATTTACAAGCAATCGACAAACAAGTCTCTGTGATTGGCGACCTAAAATTAGATGAAAGTGATGTAGTTGGTGCTTTTAATTATGTAAGTATTGCCTTCGGAATACATTCGGAAAAAAGTGCAAAATTTTACAAATATGTTTCTCTTTTCGATACGGGCAGTACATGTAGTTTTGTTAAAGAGTCGTGTGTTCCTGATGATTTGTTGAGAGCATCAAGATCGCCAAAATTGTCAAATTTTTCTGGGATTGGTGGTCGAAAATTGCAAATTTTAGATGAAATTGATTGCATCGTTAAATTTGGAAGTCAATTTAAGAAAATTCATTTTATAATTTTGCTAGACAATGCTATGTTAACACCTGTAATTTTGGGTAGAGACTTTTTAAATACATTTAGTATTAAATTAACTCGAATACGATTGCAATACGCAAAAGATAAATTGTTATTACTAAATAATAAAAATTGCACTCTTAATCCGAATTATTCTAAACTTCTGAAACATTATAGCCTTTTGACATGCGACACATCAACTGTTGTATAAAACCTTAGTAAACCTATTTCCTATGATGTGTCAACTGAAGTAGTCAAATGTAATGTACCCAATATATTTAGTATTGATATTGCATCTGAAGAGATTGAACTAGATATTGACTGTAAATTGCATAAACCTCTTCGTGAGGAATTGAATTCATTGATTGCAGATTCATATTTAAAGCCCAAAAATATACCGGTAGAGCCGTTAGAGTATGAAATGAATATTCGCTTGACCACAGATGTACCTTTTTACTGTGCTCCTCGACGCCTTTCATTTATGGAGCGTACCGAGGTACAAAGTATTGTGAGTGAACTTCTTAAAGATGGTACTATTCGCCCAAGTAATTCACCGTATGCTTCGGCTCTTGTCTTAGTCAAAAAGAAAAATGGACAGACGCGGATGTGCGTTGACTATCGCGGTTTAAATAAAATCACTGTTAGGGATAACTACCCATTGCCCTTAATTGAGGATTGCATTGAGTATTTAGAAGGCAAACAATTCTTTACCGCACTGGACTTAAAAAACGGATTTCATCAAGTTCAACTTTCTTCCGATTCAGTCCCATACACAGCATTTGTTACTCCCAATGGTCATTATGAATATTTGAAAATGCCATTTGGTCTCATAAATGCTCCAGCTGTATTTCAACGGTTCATTAATAATATTTTTCGTGATTTAGTAGAAACTAGGAAAATAATTATTTATATGGATGACATATTAATTGCTACTGCTAATTTTGAAGACCATGTAAATTTATTGAATACTCTGTTACACCGTATTACTAGTCGAGATTTAAAATTGAATTTGTCTAACCCCCAAATCATGTATCTTTTTATTATCGTGTGACTACGATTCGTTTACAGTCCCCTTCGTCTAAAATTGGTATAACGTATTTTAAACGTTTCGTTCGTTTCGCTCTTTGAATCGAACGTTTGTTCAAAATTGTTGTTTTGCCAACTATTTTTCATAAAGAAAAAGTTTTTTTTATACCCTACACCTATGAGGTACAGGGTATATTAACTTTGTGAATATATTGTAACGCCCCTTAGGAGGCGTGTCCGGTATGGAAAAGTATATATTCTTGATCAGCATCACTACCCGAGTCCGATTAGCCATGTCTGTCTGTCTGTCTGTCTGTCTGTCTGTCTGTCTGTCTGTCTGTCTGTCTGTCTGTCCGTCTTGCTGTCTTGCTGTCCGAATACAGAATAACTTGAGAAATACTGATCAGAATGCTATGAAATTTCGTCTCAATATATTTTATCCAAAAATAGGAACTGAGTTTGAAAATGAGCCAAATCGGTAAACGGGCACGCCCACCTCCCATACAAGTCACTTTTATATAACTCTTTCGGAACTAATAACTCGAAAAGTATTCAAGGTATAGTTATAAAATTTAAAACTTATTAATAGAATTCACCTAAAAATATGTGGTCCAAAAATGGGCGTGATCCGCCCACTTTTTTTTCATTATTTCCCGAGTTTTCATAGTAGAAATTTGATCCGTAAATTATTAAAATCAAAACTATGAAATATTAGCCTTTCAAAATTTTAAATATAGGCGTGGTCCGCCCAATTACATTTTTCAAATTTATTTTTTTTAGTTTTTTATACTTAATATAATTTTTTTAATTTATGGGGATATAAGACGTAAATTTCAGATATATGAATAATATTCTGAGGGTTAATATCCCCACCAAAGGTGTAGGGTATTCCATAGTCGGGCCCGACCGACTATAAAAATCCGCCCCATGTGACCGAAATTACCCATGTGACCTAACTTTCCCAACTTTTTTTACTTTGTCGTATGATTTATATGCTGGCAACAAAAATACTCTCAAAACGAGCGTACTCAACGTTTCGTTTGATACATGAATCAAAAATTGTAGTCACACGATATTCAACCGACATTCAAACGAATTGTAGCCGATATCGTTGTCACCGGAAAATACATGATCGACACGTAAATGTAAATTTTGTTATAATAAAATTGAATATTTAGGATATTCAGTATCTTCTTCAGGTATTTCCCCAAGTGAATCACATATTGCTGCTATTAAAAAATATCCAATTCCAACTAATCAGAGGGAGTTACATTCATGTATTGGACTCTTTTCATATTTTAGGCGATTTGTGCCATCATTCTGTCGAATTGCAAAACCGTTGCAGGATTTATTGAAAAAGAACGCCGATTTTAGGTTAGATGAAAAATGCATTGAGTCTTTTAATGATCTTAAAGACCGATTAGTTAAATCCCCAATCCTTTCTATTTATAATCCTATTAAGGAGACTCAATTGCATTGTGATGCTAGTTCAATTGGTTTCGGTGCCGTTTTATTGCAACGAGAAAGTGATGGTAAATTGCATCCAATATCGTATTTTTCAAAAACTACTTCTGCTGCCGAAGCGAAGTATCACAGTTTCGAACTAGAGACGCTTGCTATAATTTACGCGTTAAGACGATTTAGAGTATATTTGGAGGGTATAAAATTTAAAATAGTTACTGATTGTAATTCATTGACAATGACTTTAGGAAAGAAGCAAATTAATTCTAGAATAGCCAGATGGGCTTTAGAACTTGAAAATTATAATTATGTCATTGAGCATCGAAATGGTATGTCTATGGGGCATGTAGATGCTTTGAGTAGATGTCAAATTGCATCTGTAATGAATGCAAATGACGTTGATTTTCAAATTCAAGTCACACAAGAGCGCGATGAAATAATTAAAAATTTACGTATTCGTTTGGAAACTGAAGAAGTAAAAGATTTTGAATTAAGGGATGGACTGGTTTTTAGAATAAAAAGGGACGGATCAAAGTTATATGTACCAAGTGAGATGGAGGACAATGTAATTCGATTAATTCATGAAAAATTAGGTCATCAATCAACTGATAAATGTAATGATAAGATATCAATGTATTATTGGTTCCCATCAATGCGCCCGAAGATTGAAAAATTTATAGCAAATTGCATTAAATGTATTATGTATGCTGTACCTTTTAGAGCGCGAGAAAGAAACTTGCATAACATTCCAAAAATAGAAGTGCCCTTTGATACAATTCATGTCGATCATTTTGGTCCGTTACCATCGATTAATTCCAATAGAAAACATATTTTGGTGATAATAGATGCCTTCACGAAATTTGTAAAATTATATCCAACTAACTCTACTAGTTCTCGAGAAGTAAACGCTGCACTTGATAAATATTTTAATTATTATAGTCGCCCGAGGCGATTAATAACCGATAGAGGAACTTGTTTTAATTCTTTAGAATTTGAGGAGTTTTTATTAAAAAAATAAAATTGTGCATGTTAAAGTTGCGGTTGCCTCTCCACAAGCAAATGGTCAGGCGGAAAGAGTCAATAGGGTGATTAAAATGATGTTAAGAAAATTAAGCGATCCAATAAATCACTCTGACTGGTCACAAAAATTGCTTCAAGTTGAATATGCAATCAACAATTCAATTCTCAGCACTACTAAAAATACGCCAAGTATACTGTTATTTGGTGTTGAACAAAGAGGAAATATAGTAGATGAATTTACAGAATACTTAAATGAGAAAAATGTATGTGAGTTTAGACGCAATTTACATCAAGTACGTTCAGATGCAACAAAAACCATAAGCAAGTCACAAGAATATAATTTGAGTTATTTTCTGAAGCATAGTACACTTCCCAAAGAGTTTCAAATTGGTGATTTTGTTGTTATAAGAAATATAGATACCGTGGTTGGTACGAATAAAAAGTTTGTTCCTAAATACAAAGAACCATATGTAGTTCACAAAATATTGGATAAAGATCGCTATGTAATTAGAGACATAGAAAACTGTCAATTAACTCAGTTGCCATATGATGGTGTTATTGAAGCTAATAGGATGCGAAAATGGTTGTTGAAGTGTGGTAAAGAGGCTATACATGTCATAGAATGAGGCAATAACTCTTAATTTTAATTTTTGTTATTTTTTTGTCAATATTTGATTTTTGTTGCATCGAGGCCGATTAGTTATTAGTTTGGCCGAGAATAAATTATTTTACAATAATATAATTTTTATAATGTTAATTAAATATATTATTTTTTTATATATGTATATTTGTTTTTGATCGAGGACGATAATTGTCAGTTGGGCCGAGTTGTAATCTAAATTATTGGTTATTTACTTTGTTAAAAATTACTTTTGAAATATTTAATTAAAAATAATGTTTTGTTTTGGATTTATAATTGACAATTGAAAATTTGTATTTAAAATATAAAATATATACTGAAGCGTAAGCACGTACATTCAATTTTATATTTTATATTTTATATTTTATATTTTATATTTTATATTTTATATTTTATATTTTATATTTTATATTTTATATTTTATATTTTATATTTTATATTTTATATTTTATATTTTATATTTTATATTTTATATTTTATATTTTATATTTTATATTTTATATTTTATATTTTATATTTTATATTTTATATTTTATATTTTATATTTTATATTTTATATTTTATATTTTATATTTTATATTTTATATTTTATATTTTATATTTTATATTTTATATTTTATATTTTATATTTTATATTTTATATTTTATATTTTATATTTTATATTTTATATTTTATATTTTATATTTTATATTTTATATTTTATATTTTATATTTTATATTTTATATTTTATATTTTATATTTTATATTTTATATTTTATATTTTATATTTTATATTTTATATTTTATATTTTATATTTTATATTTTATATTTTATATTTTATATTTTATATTTTATATTTTATATTTTATATTTTATATTTTATATTTTATATTTTATATTTTATATTTTATATTTTATATTTTATATTTTATATTTTATATTTTATATTTTATATTTTATATTTTATATTTTATATTTTATATTTTATATTTTATATTTTATATTTTATATTTTATATTTTATATTTTATATTTTATATTTTATATTTTATATTTTATATTTTATATTTTATATTTTATATTTTATATTTTATATTTTATATTTTATATTTTATATTTTATATTTTATATTTTATATTTTATATTTTATATTTTATATTTTATATTTTATATTTTATATTTTATATTTTATATTTTATATTTTATATTTTATATTTTATATTTTATATTTTATATTTTATATTTTATATTTTATATTTTATATTTTATATTTTATATTTTATATTTTATATTTTATATTTTATATTTTATATTTTATATTTTATATTTTATATTTTATATTTTATATTTTATATTTTATATTTTATATTTTATATTTTATATTTTATATTTTATATTTTATATTTTATATTTTATATTTTATATTTTATATTTTATATTTTATATTTTATATTTTATATTTTATATTTTATATTTTATATTTTATATTTTATATTTTATATTTTATATTTTATATTTTATATTTTATATTTTATATTTTATATTTTATATTTTATATTTTATATTTTATATTTTATATTTTATATTTTATATTTTATATTTTATATTTTATATTTTATATTTTATATTTTATATTTTATATTTTATATTTTATATTTTATATTTTATATTTTATATTTTATATTTTATATTTTATATTTTATATTTTATATTTTATATTTTATATTTTATATTTTATATTTTATATTTTATATTTTATATTTTATATTTTATATTTTATATTTTATATTTTATATTTTATATTTTATATTTTATATTTTATATTTTATATTTTATATTTTATATTTTATATTTTATATTTTATATTTTATATTTTATATTTTATATTTTATATTTTATATTTTATATTTTATATTTTATATTTTATATTTTATATTTTATATTTTATATTTTATATTTTATATTTTATATTTTATATTTTATATTTTATATTTTATATTTTATATTTTATATTTTATATTTTATATTTTATATTTTATATTTTATATTTTATATTTTATATTTTATATTTTATATTTTATATTTTATATTTTATATTTTATATTTTATATTTTATATTTTATATTTTATATTTTATATTTTATATTTTATATTTTATATTTTATATTTTATATTTTATATTTTATATTTTATATTTTATATTTTATATTTTATATTTTATATTTTATATTTTATATTTTATATTTTATTTTTTATAATAAACAAAGTTTGTGGCTCTAAGCGGTGACAGCGCTGCTGAGCAGTTGCAAATATGGCCGGGTCGGTCTCCATAATTTTTTTTTTTTGAAAGTCCTCCCCTAAATAATATAAAGGATTTCCTAGTAAAAGTGTCAGAAACAAAAACATTTTGTTTAACCCTCTAAAAACCGCCTTGAAGTCACCTTCGATGTATGACGTAATTTTTTCATACTTATGTAACTTAACCGTTGAAAGTATTTAGTTTGCAAAAAAACTCGAGATTAAGTTCATTGAAAATAACACAACTAAAACAAAAAACTTTTTTGGCGGTTTTTGGCTGGTGAACATTTTTTTTCGACCCGGACTATTGCACCTGTCAGTCGTTCATGCTGGACGTATTGCGAGTCATTAGGTTCTGCAGTTGGTCCTCCCTGACACACAAAATGCCATTGAAAATAATTAAGTTGGTAATGTCTGCAAAGGTGGTGCACAGTTTATGACATAGCGCATCCTTGTCATTTTGCAGCAGGTGCACTAAAAAAAGCATTTCAATATTTTGTATATTATTAAAAATAAAATGTACTACAATTGCTATTGTCCATTTGTGCATGCACAGCTAATAGAACTGATCCAGCTCCTTCAGCGCTTCATCAACCATTACAGCTGACACCGTTTCCCATGCATTTTTGCTGTCAACTTTACGGGCATCGTGCAGTTGCTGCTTCTGCTGCTGCTGTTTCGTCGTCAGCTCCTTGTCCAACCCATGCGATTAGATTTATCTCTTCAGATCGCCTTCACGCCATATTCTTCAACCACGACGTCTTCCACCATGTGGTGCTGATGCACAAACGGTGTTGATGCGCAAGCGTTTTACATATTTTTTAAAAATTTTCCGAACGAAAAACGCGCACTGATTTTATTTTAATTTTATTCTTCAAATGACATATGTAAAAAAATAAATATTTTGAAGTCTGTATATTCGAACATACAATTTTTTAAAAATCGAATTGTTGAATTTAACAATTGAGTTGAAGTTAACAATTCAACAATGAATTTAACAATCTTTCCTAAAATGATTGTTAAATAGAAAAAAGCTACAATCATCACTCAAATTAAAGGGAAAAAATTAACAATTTTAATTGTTAATTGAACAACAATCGTTATTGTTAAATTTTAACAATTATTTTCTGAGAGTGTACAACATGATATAAACATGATGCGCTCCACATATGTACAGCAACATCTAAAATTGTGTGAATAGTGAATATCCATAAGGAAAAGAAAAAAATATGTGTGCCTAATTCACAACATTCCTCCCCCCTTATGGAAAAAAAGAAATTATGTTTTTTAAAATTAATATTAATATTATTTTGATAATAATGATAATATGTTATTTTAACAATGATAATATGTTTATTTTTTCTTAAGTTATCTATAAAAATATTTTTCAATATTTGAATGTTTTTACGATCATCAATGCATCTTCTGCGTCAGTATTCAGCACTGTAAAGGGTTGGCCATTCTAAATTACAGTTTTTGTACACTCGGATATTGTAAATTTACATGAATTTTTTACAAACAATAATTTTAATTTTGTTTTTAAACTATTCCAAATGTATGGTGTGGTACTAACATATGTAAACTTAATATAAGTTTCATATAAAATATAATGGTTCATGGACATTAGTCACAAGAATTAACAAGTGTGTGTTAAAAAATTGATATTAAAATATTTAAATTACTTGACATAAAGTGTGGTACATTATTGGAAATATTATTATTTAGTGTGGTATTAGTTTATCTAAACTTAGTGTCATGTAAAGTATAATTATTTATGTTGAAATAACATTGAAATTAAATGTTGTTTATAAATGTTTAACTGAATTGAAACACAGTTATTTAGTGTAACACTAGCTTTAGTGTAATTTTAATGTATTATCTTAGACCAATGGCTAAGATCGTCGTTTTATTTGCGGGGGGGACGCAATGCGGAGTACTCAATCCCTCTTCAATGCGAAAAATTATTATTTTTTTTTTTATAAATATATATGTACATAGAATATATTGTACATTGACGTACGTTTGTACGTTTGTTACGCTTCTACGTCTAAACGGCTGATCCGATTTTCTTGAAATTTTTACCACAGATGCGGTATGGTCTGGAAGGAATGATAGGCTATATATGGGCGGGATTGGACAAATAGGTGTGGCACCTCCCATACAACCTAAACTTTCAATACGATATAACTCGGCACTTTCACCAGCTACGAACATGAAACAAAAAACTCAAATACAAAAAAAAAAATTAAAAACAAAAAAGCAAAAGCACAAAACAAAAACAAAAGCAAAAATACAAAAACAAAAGCAATCAAGTTTGTTCCGCTTCTCCGTCTAAACGGCTGAACCGATTTTCTTGAAATTTGTACCACAGATGCGGTATGGTCTGGAAGGAATGATAGGCTATATATGGGAGAGTTTGGACAAAGAGGCGTGGCACCTCCCAACAACCTAAACTTTCAATACGATATAACTCGGCACTTTCACCAGCTACGAACATGAAACAAAAAACTCAAATACAAAAAAAAAAATTAAAAACAAAAAAGCAAAAGCACAAAACAAAAACAAAAGCAAAAATACAAAAACAAAAGCAATCAAGTTTGTTCCGCTTCTCCGTCTAAACGGCTGAACCGATTTTCTTGAAATTTGTACCACAGATGCGGTATGGTCTGGAAGGAATGATAGGCTATATATGGGAGAGTTTGGACAAAGAGGCGTGGCACCTCCCAACAACCTAAACTTTCAATACGATATAACTCGGCACTTTCACCAGCTACGAACATGAAACAAAAAACTCTAATACAAAAAAAAAATTAAAACAAAGAAGCAAAAGCACAAAACAAAAGCAAAAATACAAAAACAAAACCAATCACATAAAACCACAATCCAAACTAAATGAAAAACAAAAAAAAAACTCACCACACTTAAACTCACCACACTAAAACTCACCACACTAAAACTCACCATACAAAAACTCACCACACTAAAACTCACCACACAAAAACTCACCACACTAAAACTCACCACACTTAAACTCACACTAAAACTCACTACACTTACACTCACCACACCAAAACTCACGAGACTAAAACTCACCACACTAAAACTCACGAGACTAAAACTCACCACACTAAAACTCACGAGACTAAAACTCACCACACTAAAACTCACGAGACTAAAACTCACCACACTAAAACTCACCACACTAAAACTCACCACACAAAAACTCACCACACTAAAACTCACCACACTTAAACTCACCACACTATAACTCTTCACACTAAAATTCACCACACTAAAACTCACCACACTTACACTCACCACACCAAAACTCACGAGACTAAAACTCACCACACTAAAACTCACCACACTAAAACTCACCACACAAAAACTCACCACACTAAAACTCACCACACTTAAACTCACTACACTAAAACTCACCACACAAAAATTCAATACACTAAAATTCACCACACTAAAACCCACCACACTAAAATTTTACCACACTAAAACTACCACACTAAAATTCACCACACTAAAACTCAACACATTAAAATTTCACCACATTAAAACTCACCACACTAAAACTCACCACACTAAAACTCACTACACTCAAATGTCGCCACACAAAAACTCACCGCACTAAAACTCACCGTACTAAAATTCACCACACTTAAACTCACCACACCAAAACTCACCACACTAAAACTCACTACACTAAAACTCACCACACAAAAACTGACCACACTTAAACTCACCACACTAAAATTTCACCACACTAAAACTCACCACACTAAAACTCACTACACTAAAATTTCACCACATTGAAATTCACCACACTAAAACTCACCACATTAAAATAAACTACACTAAAACTCACCACAATAAAATTCGTCACATTAAAACTCACCGCACTAAAATTCACCACACTTAAACTCACCACACCAAAACTCACCACACTAAAACTCACTACACTAAAACTCACCACACAAAAACTGACCACACTTAAACTCACCACACTAAAATTTCACCACTCTAAAACTCACCACACTAAAACTCACTACACTACAATTTCACCACATTGAAATTCACCACACTAAAACTCACCACATTAAAATAAACTACACTAAAACTCACCACAATAAAATTCGTCACATTAAAATTCATCACACTAAAATTTCACCACACTAAAACTCACCACACTAAAACTCACTACACTAAAATTTCACCACATTAAAATTCACCACACTAAAACTCACCACATTAAAATTCACTACACTAAAACTCATCACAATAAAATTCACCCTAAAATTCACCACACTAAAACCCACCATACTATAATTCACCACACTAAAATTCACCACACTAAAAATCACCACACTTAAACTCACCACACTAAAATTCACCACACTAAAACTCACCACACTAAAACTCACCACACCAAAACTCACCACACTAAAACTCACCACAATTAAACTCACCACTCCAAAATTCTCCACACCTAAACTCACCATACCGAAACTCACCACATTAAAACCCACCACACTAAAACTTCTACTGGGAAAAACACTACGGGGAAGAATTCTACGGGAAAGAATTCTACCGGGAAAAATTCTACCGGGATAAATTCTACGTGGAGAATTCTACGGGAAAGCGTTCTATGTGGATTCTACGGGGAAGATTTCTACTGGGAATAATTCTGCGGAGAAGCACAGTCTGAGGAAGAATTGTTATTGAGAAAAGTTGTTTTAGCGGAGAATTATTATTTGTTTACCACATTTATAAAACCAATAAAAAAAACTTCAACAGCTAAGCACAGGCCTCTCATATCCTATTAATATAATAAATCTGTTGGTTCGTTTGTTCCGCTTCTCCGTCTAAACGGCTGATCCGATTTTCTTGACATTTTTACCACAGATGCGGTATGGTCTGGAAGAAATGCTAGGCTATATATGGGCGGGATTGGACAAATAGGCGTGGCACCTCCCATACATCCTAAACTTTCAATACGATATAACTCGGCACTTTCACCAGCCACGAACATGAACCAAAAAACTCAAATACAAAAAAAAAATAAAAACAAAAAAGCAAAAGCACAAAACAAAAACAAAAGCAATCACGTTTGTTCCGCTTCTCCGTCTAAACGGCTGATCCGATTTTCTTGACATTTTTACCACAGATGCGGTATGGTCTGGAAGGAATGATATGCTATATATGGGAGGGTTTGGACAAAGAGGCGTGGCACCTCCCATACAACCTAAACCTTCAATACGATATAACTCGGCACTTTCACCAGCTACGAACATGAAGCAAAAAACTCAAATACAAAAAAAAATTAAAAAAAAAAACAAAAGCAAAAATACAAAAACAAAAGCAATCACGTTTGTTCCGCTTCTCCGTCTAAACGCCTGATCCGATTTTCTTGAAATTTTTACCACAGATGCGGTATGGTCTGGATGGAATGATAGGCTGTATATGGGAGGGTTTGGACAAATAGGCGTGGCACCTCCCATACATCCTAAATTTTCAATACGATATAACTCGGCACTTTCACCAACTACGAACATAAAACAAAAAACATATATACAAAAAAAAATTTAAAAACAAAAAAGCAAAAGCACAAAACAAAAACAAAAGCAAAAATACAAAAACTAAAGCAATCACGTTTTTTCCGCTTCTCCGTCTAAACGGCTGATCCGATTTTCTTGAAATTTTTACCCCAGATGCGGTGTGATCTTGAAGGAATGATAGGCTATATATGGGAGAGTTTGAACAAAGAGGCGTGGCACCTCCCATACAACCTAAACTTTCAATACGATATAACTCGGCACTTTCACCAGCTACGAAAATGAAACAAAAAACTCAAATACAAAAAAAAAATTTAAAAACAAAAAAGCAAAAGCACAAAACAAAAACAAAAGCAATCACGTTTGTTCCGCTTCTCCGTCTAAACGGCTGATCCGATTTTCTTGAAATTTTTACCACAAATGCGGTATGGTCTGGATGGAATGATAGGCTATATATGGGAGGGTTTGGACAAAGAGGCGTGGCACCTCCCATACAACCTAAACTTTCAATACGATATAACTCGGCACTTTCACCAGCTACGAACATGAATCAAAAAACTCAAATACAAAAAAAAATTTAAAAACAAAAAAGCAAAAGCGCAAAACAAAAACAAAAGCAAAAATACAAAAACAAAAGCAATCACGTTTGTTCCGCTTCTCCGTCTAAACGCCTGATCCGATTTTCTTGAAATTTTTACCACAGATGCGGTATGGTCTGAAAGGAATGATAGGCTATATATGGGCGGGATTGGACAAATAGGCGTGGCACCTCCCATACATCCTAAATTTTCAATACGATATAACTCGGCACTTTCACCAGCTACGAAAATGAAACAAAAAACTCAAATACAAAAAAAAAATTTAAAAACAAAAAAGCAAAAGCGCAAAACAAAAACAAAAGCAAAAATACAAAAGCAATCACGTTTGTTCCGCTTCTCCGTCTAAACGGCTGATACCATTTTCTTGAAATTTTTACCACAGATGCGGTATAGTCTGGATGGAATGATAGGCTGTATATGGGAGGGTTTGGACAAAGAGGCGTGGCACCTCCCATACAACCTAAACTTTCAATACGATATAACTCGGCACTTTCACCAGCTACGAAAATGAAACAAAAAACTCAAATACAAAAAAAAAATTTAAAAACAAAAAAGCAAAAGCACAAAACAAAAACAAAAGCAATCACGTTTGTTCCGCTTCTCCGTCTAAACGGCTGATCCGATTTTCTTGAAATTTTTACCACAAATGCGGTATGGTCTGGATGGAATGATAGGCTATATATGGGAGGGTTTGGACAAAGAGGCGTGGCACCTCCCATACAACCTAAACTTTCAATACGATATAACTCGGCATTTTCACCAGCTACGAACATGAAACAAAAAACTCAAATACAAAAAAACAAAAACAAAAGCAAAAATACAAAAGCAATCACGTTTGTTCCGCTTCTCCGTCTAAACGGCTGATACCATTTTCTTGAAATTTTTGCCACAGATGCGGTATAGTCTGGATGGAATGATAGGCTGTATATGGGAGGGTTTGGACAAAGAGGCGTGGCACTTCCCATACAACCTAAACTTTCAATACGATATAACTCGGCTCTTTCACCAGCTACGAACATGAAACAAAAAACTCAAATACAAAAAAAATTAAAAAAAAAGCAAAAGCTTAAAACAAAAGCTTCTCCGTCTAAACGCCTGATCCGATTTTCTTGAAATTTTTACCACAGATGCGGTATGGTCTCGAAGAAATGCTAGGCTATATATGGGCGGGATTGGACAAATAGGCGTGGCACCTCCCATACAACCTAAACTTTCAATACGATATAACTCGGCACTTTCACCAGCTACGAACATGAAACAAAAAACTCAAATACAAAAAAAAATTTAAAAACAAAAAAGCAAAAGCGCAAAACAAAAACAAAAGCAAAAATACAAAAGCAATCACGTTTGTTCCGCTTCTCCGTCTAAACGGCTGATCCGATTTTCTTGAAATTTTTACCACAAATGCGGTATGGTCTGGATGGAATGATAGGCTATATATGGGAGGGTTTGGACAAAGAGGCGTGGCACCTCCCATACAACCTAAACTTTCAATACGATATAACTCGGCACTTTCACCAGCTACGAACATGAAACAAAAAACTCAAATACAAAAAAATTAAAAAAAAGCAAAAGCTTAAAACAAAAGCTTCTCCGTCTAAACGCCTGATCCGATTTTCTTGAAATTTTTACCACAGATGCGGTATGGTCTCGAAGAAATGCTAGGCTATATATGGGCGGGATTGGACAAATAGGCGTGGCACCTCCCATACAACCTAAACTTTCAATACGATATAACTCGGCATTTTCACCAGCTACGAACATGAAACAAAAAACTCAAATACAAAAAAAAATTTAAAACCAAAAAAGCAAAAGCGCAAAACAAAAACAAAAGCAAAAATACAAAAGCAATCACGTTTGTTCCGCTTCTCCGTCTAAACGGCTGATACCATTTTCTTGAAATTTTTACCACAGATGCGGTATAGTCTGGATGGACTGATAGGCTGTATATGGGAGGGTTTGGACAAAGAGGCGTGGCACCTCCCATACAACCTAAACTTTCAATACGATATAACTCGGCACTTTCACCAGCTACGAACATGAAATAAAAAACTCAAATACAAAAAAAAAAAATTAAAAACAAAAAAGCAAAAGCACAAAACAAAAACAAAAGCAAAATTACAAAAACAAAAGCAATCACGTTTGTTCCGCTTCTCCGTCTAAACGGCTGATCCCATTTTCTTGAAATTTTTACCACAGATGCGGTATGGTCTGGAAGGAATGATAGGCTATATATGGGAGGGTTTGGACAAAGAGGCGTGGCACCTCCCATACAACCTAAACTTTCAATACGATATAACTCGGCACTTTCACCAGCTATGAACATGAAACAAAAAACTCAAATACAAAAAAAAATAAAAAAAAGCAAAAGCTTAAAACAAAAGCTTCTCCGTCTAAACGCCTGATCCGATTTTCTTGAAATTTTTACCACAGATGCGGTATGGTCTCGAAGAAATGCTAGGCTATATATGGGCGGGATTGGACAAATAGGCGTGGCACCTCCCATACAACCTAAACTTTCAATACGATATAACTCGGCATTTTCACCAGCTACGAACATGAATCAAAAAACTCAAATACAAAAAAAAAATTAAAAACAAAAAAGCAAAAGCACAAAACAAAAACAAAAGCAAAAATACAAAAACAAAAGCAATCACGTTTGTTCCGCTTCTCCGTCTAAACGCCTGATCCGATTTTCTTGAAATTTTTACCACAGATGCGGTATGGTCTGAAAGGAATGATAGGCTATATATGGGCGGGATTGGACAAATAGGCGTGGCACCTCCCATACATCCTAAATTTTCAATACGATATAACTCGGCACTTTCACCAGCTACGAACATAAAACAAAAAACTCAAATACAAAAAAAAAATTAAAAAACAAAAAAGCAAAAGCACAAAACAAAAACAAAAGCAAAAATACAAAAACAAAAGCAATCACGTTTGTTCTGCTTCTCCGTCTAAACGCCTGATCCGATTTTCTTGAAATTTTTACCACAGATGCGGTATGGTCTCGAAGAAATGCTAGGCTATATATGGGCGGGATTGGACAAATAGGCGTTGCACCTCCCATACAACCTAAACTTTCAATACGATATAACTCGGCATTTTCACCAGCTACGAACATGAAACAAAAATTTCAAATACAAAAAAAAATTTAAAAACAAAAAAGCAAAAGCGCAAAACAAAAACAAAAGCAAAAATACAAAAGCAATCACGTTTGTTCCGCTTCTCCGTCTAAACGGCTGATACCATTTTCTTGAAATTTTTACCACAGATGTGGTATAGTCTGGATGGAATGATAGGCTGTATATGGGAGGGTTTGGACAAAGAGGCGTGGCACCTCCCATACAACCTAAACTTTCAATACGATATAACTCGGCACTTTCACCAGCTATAAACATGAAGCAAAAAACTCAAATACAAAAAAAAAATAAAAAAAAGCAAAAGCATAAAACAAAAGCAAAAATACAAAAACAAAAGCAATCACGTTTGTTCCGCTTCTCCGTCTAAACGCATGATCCGATTTTCTTGAAATTTTTACCACAGATGCGGTATGGTCTGGAAGGAATGATAGGCTATATATGGGCGGGATTGGACAAATAGGCGTGGCACCTCCCATACATCCTAAATTTTCAATACGATATAACTCGGCACTTTCACCAGCTACGAACATAAAACAAAAAACATATATACAAAAAAAATTTTAAAAACAAAAAAGCAAAAGCACAAAACAAAAACAAAAGCAAAAATACAAAAACTAAAGCAATCACGTTTTTTTCGCTTCTCCGTCTAAACGGCTGATCCGATTTTCTTGAAATTTTTTACCCCAGATGCGGTGTGATCTTGAAGGAATGATAGGCTATATATGGGAGAGTTTGAACAAAGAGGCGTGGCACCTCCCATACAACCTAAACTTTCAATACGATATAACTCGGCACTTTCACCAGCTACGAAAATGAAACAAAAAACTCAAATACAAAAAAAAAATTTAAAAACAAAAAAGCAAAAGCACAAAACAAAAACAAAAGCAATCACGTTTGTTCCGCTTCTCCGTCTAAACGGCTGATCCGATTTTCTTGAAATTTTTACCACAAATGCGGTATGGTCTGGATGGAATGATAGGCTATATATGGGAGGGTTTGGACAAAGAGGCGTGGCACCTCCCATACAACCTAAACTTTCAATACGATATAACTCGGCTCTTTCACCAGCTACGAACATGAAACAAAAAACTCAAATACAAAAAAAATTAAAAAAAAGCAAAAGCTTAAAACAAAAGCTTCTCCGTCTAAACGCCTGATCCGATTTTCTTGAAATTTTTACCACAGATGCGGTATGGTCTCGAAGAAATGCTAGGCTATATATGGGCGGGATTGGACAAATAGGCGTGGCACCTCCCATACAACCTAAACTTTCAATACGATATAACTCGGCACTTTCACCAGCTACGAACATGAAACAAAAAACTCAAATACAAAAAAAAATTTAAAAACAAAAAAGCAAAAGCGCAAAACAAAAACAAAAGCAAAAATACAAAAGCAATCACGTTTGTTCCGCTTCTCCGTCTAAACGGCTGATACCATTTTCTTGAAATTTTTACCACAGATGCGGTATAGTCTGGATGGAATGATAGGCTGTATATGGGAGGGTTTGGACAAAGAGGCGTGGCACCTCCCATACAAAATACAAAATACAAAAACAAAAGCAATCACGTTTGTTCCGCTTCTCCGTCTAAACGGCTGATCCCATTTTCTTGAAATTTTTACCACAGATGCGGTATGGTCTGGAAGGAATGATAGGCTATATATGGGAGGGTTTGGACAAAGAGGCGTGGCACCTCCCATACAACCTAAACTTTCAATACGATATAACTCGGCACTTTCACCAACTACGAACATGAAACAAAAAACTCAAATACAAAAAAAAATAAAAAAAAGCAAAAGCTTAAAACAAAAGCTTCTCCGTCTAAACGCCTGATCCGATTTTCTTGAAATTTTTACCACAGATGCGGTATGGTCTCGAAGAAATGCTAGGCTATATATGGGCGGGATTGGACAAATAGGCGTGGCACCTCCCATACAACCTAAACTTTCAATACGATATAACTCGGCATTTTCACCAGCTACGAACATGAATCAAAAAACTCAAATACAAAAAAAAAATTAAAATCAAAAAAGCAAAAGCACAAAACAAAAACAAAAGCAAAAATACAAAAACAAAAGCAATCACGTTTGTTCCGCTTCTCCGTCTAAACGCCTGATCCGATTTTCTTGAAATTTTTACCACAGATGCGGTATGGTCTGAAAGGAATGATAGGCTATATATGGGCGGGATTGGACAAATAGGCGTGGCACCTCCCATACATCCTAAATTTTCAATACGATATAACTCGGCACTTTCACCAGCTACGAACATAAAACAAAAAACTCAAATACAAAAAAAAAATTAAAAAACAAAAAAGCAAAAGCACAAAACAAAAACAAAAGCAAAAATACAAAAACAAAAGCAATCACGTTTGTTCCGCTTCTCCGTCTAAACGCCTGATCCGATTTTCTTGAAATTTTTACCACAGATGCGGTATGGTCTGAAAGGAATGATAGGCTATATATGGGCGGGATTGGACAAATAGGCGTGGCACCTCCCATACATCCTAAATTTTCAATACGATATAACTCGGCACTTTCACCAGCTACGAACATAAAACAAAAAACTCAAATACAAAAAAAAAATTAAAAAACAAAAAAGCAAAAGCACAAAACAAAAACAAAAGCAAAAATACAAAAACTAAAGCAATCACGTTTTTTTCGCTTCTCCGTCTAAACGGCTGATCCGATTTTCTTGAAATTTTTTACCCCAGATGCGGTGTGATCTTGAAGGAATGATAGGCTATATATGGGAGAGTTTGAACAAAGAGGCGTGGCACCTCCCATACAACCTAAACTTTCAATACGATATAACTCGGCACTTTCACCAGCTACGAAAATGAAACAAAAAACTCAAATACAAAAAAAAAATTTAAAAACAAAAAAGCAAAAGCACAAAACAAAAACAAAAGCAATCACGTTTGTTCCGCTTCTCCGTCTAAACGGCTGATCCGATTTTCTTGAAATTTTTACCACAAATGCGGTATGGTCTGGATGGAATGATAGGCTATATATGGGAGGGTTTGGACAAAGAGGCGTGGCACCTCCCATACAACCTAAACTTTCAATACGATATAACTCGGCTCTTTCACCAGCTACGAACATGAAACAAAAAACTCAAATACAAAAAAAATTAAAAAAAAGCAAAAGCTTAAAACAAAAGCTTCTCCGTCTAAACGCCTGATCCGATTTTCTTGAAATTTTTACCACAGATGCGGTATGGTCTCGAAGAAATGCTAGGCTATATATGGGCGGGATTGGACAAATAGGCGTGGCACCTCCCATACAACCTAAACTTTCAATACGATATAACTCGGCACTTTCACCAGCTACGAACATGAAACAAAAAACTCAAATACAAAAAAAAATTTAAAAACAAAAAAGCAAAAGCGCAAAACAAAAACAAAAGCAAAAATACAAAAGCAATCACGTTTGTTCCGCTTCTCCGTCTAAACGGCTGATACCATTTTCTTGAAATTTTTACCACAGATGCGGTATAGTCTGGATGGAATGATAGGCTGTATATGGGAGGGTTTGGACAAAGAGGCGTGGCACCTCCCATACAAAATACAAAATACAAAAACAAAAGCAATCACGTTTGTTCCGCTTCTCCGTCTAAACGGCTGATCCCATTTTCTTGAAATTTTTACCACAGATGCGGTATGGTCTGGAAGGAATGATAGGGTATATATGGGAGGGTTTGGACAAAGAGGCGTGGCACCTCCCATACAACCTAAACTTTCAATACGATATAACTCGGCACTTTCACCAACTACGAACATGAAACAAAAAACTCAAATACAAAAAAAATTAAAAAAAAGCAAAAGCTTAAAACAAAAGCTTCTCCGTCTAAACGCCTGATCCGATTTTCTTGAAATTTTTACCACAGATGCGGTATGGTCTCGAAGAAATGCTAGGCTATATATGGGCGGGATTGGACAAATAGGCGTGGCACCTCCCATACAACCTAAACTTTCAATACGATATAACTCGGCACTTTCACCAGCTACGAACATGAAACAAAAAACTCAAATACAAAAAAAAAATTAAAAACAAAAAAGCAAAAGCACAAAACAAAAACAAAAGCAAAAATACAAAAACAAAAGCAATCACGTTTGTTCCGCTTCTCCGTCTAAACGGCTGATCCCATTTTCTTGAAATTTTTACCACAGATGCGGTATGGTCTGGAAGGAATGATAGGCTATATATGGGAGGGTTTGGACAAAGAGGCGTGGCACCTCCCATACAACCTAAACTTTCAATACGATATAATTCGGCACTTTCACCAGCTACGAACATGAAACAAAAAAATTAAATACAAAAAAAAATAAAAAAAAGCAAAAGCTTAAAACAAAAGCTTCTCCGTCTAAACGCCTGATCCGATTTTCTTGAAATTTTTACCACAGATGCGGTATGGTCTCGAAGAAATGCTAGGCTATATATGGGCGGGATTGGACAAATAGGCGTGGCACCTCCCATACAACCTAAACTTTCAATACGATATACCTCGGCATTTTCACCAGCTACGAACATGAAACAAAAAACTCAAATACAAAAAAAAAAATTAAAAACAAAAAAGCAAAAGGACAAAACAAAAACAAAAGCAAAAATACAAAAACAAAAGCAATCACGTTTGTTCCGCTTCTCCGTCTAAACGCCTGATCCGATTTTCTTGAAATTTTTACCACAGATGCGGTATGGTCTGAAAGGAATGATAGGCTATATATGGGCGGGATTGGACAAATAGGCGTGGCACCTCCCATACATCCTAAATTTTCAATACGATATAACTCGGCACTTTCACCAGCTACGAACATGAAATAAAAAACTCAAATACAAAAAAAAAAATTAAAAACAAAAAAGCAAAAGCACAAAACAAAAACAAAAGCAAAAATACAAAAACAAAAGCAATCACGTTTGTTCCGCTTCTCCGTCTAAACGGCTGATCCCATTTTCTTGAAATTTTTACCACAGATGCGGTATGGTCTGGAAGGAATGATAGGCTATATATGGGAGGGTTTGGACAAAGAGGCGTGGCACCTCCCATACAACCTAAACTTTCAATACGATATAACTCGGCACTTTCAGGCGACATAAAACAAAAAACATAAATACAAAAAAAAAAAAGCAAAAGCACAAAACAAAAACAAAAGCAAAAATACAAAAACAAAAGCAATCACGTTTTTTCCGCTTCTCCGTCTAAACGGCTGATCCAATTTTCTTGAAATTTTTACCCCAGATGCGGTGTGATCTTGAAGGAATGATAGGCTATATATGGGAGAGTTTGAACAAAGAGGCGTGGCACCTCCCATACAACCTAAACTTTCAATACGATATAACTCGGCACTTTCACCAGCTACGAAAATGAAACAAAAAACTCAAATACAAAAAAAAAATTTAAAAACAAAAAAGCAAAAGCACAAAACAAAAACAAAAGCAATCACGTTTGTTCCGCTTCTCCGTCTAAACGGCTGATCCCATTTTCTTGAAATTTTTACCACAGATGCGGTATGGTCTGGAAGGAATGATAGGGTATATATGGGAGGGTTTGGACAAAGAGGCGTGGCACCTCCCATACAACCTAAACTTTCAATACGATATAACTCGGCACTTTCACCAACTACGAACATGAAACAAAAAACTCAAATACAAAAAAAATTAAAAAAAAGCAAAAGCTTAAAACAAAAGCTTCTCCGTCTAAACGCCTGATCCGATTTTCTTGAAATTTTTACCACAGATGCGGTATGGTCTCGAAGAAATGCTAGGCTATATATGGGCGGGATTGGACAAATAGGCGTGGCACCTCCCATACAACCTAAACTTTCAATACGATATAACTCGGCACTTTCACCAGCTACGAACATGAAACAAAAAACTCAAATACAAAAAAAAAATTAAAAACAAAAAAGCAAAAGCACAAAACAAAAACAAAAGCAAAAATACAAAAACAAAAGCAATCACGTTTGTTCCGCTTCTCCGTCTAAACGGCTGATCCCATTTTCTTGAAATTTTTACCACAGATGCGGTATGGTCTGGAAGGAATGATAGGCTATATATGGGAGGGTTTGGACAAAGAGGCGTGGCACCTCCCATACAACCTAAACTTTCAATACGATATAATTCGGCACTTTCACCAGCTACGAACATGAAACAAAAAAATTAAATCCAAAAAAAAATAAAAAAAAGCAAAAGCTTAAAACAAAAGCTTCTCCGTCTAAACGCCTGATCCGATTTTCTTGAAATTTTTACCACAGATGCGGTATGGTCTCGAAGAAATGCTAGGCTATATATGGGCGGGATTGGACAAATAGGCGTGGCACCTCCCATACAACCTAAACTTTCAATACGATATACCTCGGCATTTTCACCAGCTACGAACATGAAACAAAAAACTCAAATACAAAAAAAAAAATTAAAAACAAAAAAGCAAAAGGACAAAACAAAAACAAAAGCAAAAATACAAAAACAAAAGCAATCACGTTTGTTCCGCTTCTCCGTCTAAACGCCTGATCCGATTTTCTTGAAATTTTTACCACAGATGCGGTATGGTCTGAAAGGAATGATAGGCTATATATGGGCGGGATTGGACAAATAGGCGTGGCACCTCCCATACATCCTAAATTTTCAATACGATATAACTCGGCACTTTCACCAGCTACGAACATGAAATAAAAAACTCAAATACAAAAAAAAAAATTAAAAACAAAAAAGCAAAAGCACAAAACAAAAACAAAAGCAAAAATACAAAAACAAAAGCAATCACGTTTGTTCCGCTTCTCCGTCTAAACGGCTGATCCCATTTTCTTGAAATTTTTACCACAGATGCGGTATGGTCTGGAAGGAATGATAGGCTATATATGGGAGGGTTTGGACAAAGAGGCGTGGCACCTCCCATACAACCTAAACTTTCAATACGATATAACTCGGCACTTTCAGGCGACATAAAACAAAAAACATAAATACAAAAAAAAAAAAGCAAAAGCACAAAACAAAAACAAAAGCAAAAATACAAAAACAAAAGCAATCACGTTTTTTCCGCTTCTCCGTCTAAACGGCTGATCCAATTTTCTTGAAATTTTTACCCCAGATGCGGTGTGATCTTGAAGGAATGATAGGCTATATATGGGAGAGTTTGAACAAAGAGGCGTGGCACCTCCCATACAACCTAAACTTTCAATACGATATAACTCGGCACTTTCACCAGCTACGAAAATGAAACAAAAAACTCAAATACAAAAAAAAAATTTAAAAACAAAAAAGCAAAAGCACAAAACAAAAACAAAAGCAATCACGTTTGTTCCGCTTCTCCGTCTAAACGGCTGATCCGATTTTCTTGAAATTTTTACCACAAATGCGGTATGGTCTGGATGGAATGATAGGCTATATATGGGAGGGTTTGGACAAAGAGGCGTGGCACCTCCCATACAACCTAAACTTTCAATACGATATAACTCGGCTCTTTCACCAGCTACGAACATGAAACAAAAAACTCAAATACAAAAAAAATTAAAAAAAAGCAAAAGCTTTAAACAAAAGCTTTTCCGTCTAAACGCCTGATCCGATTTTCTTAAAATTTTTACCACAGATGCGGTATGGTCTCGAAGAAATGCTAGGCTATATATGGGCGGGATTGGACAAATAGGCGTGGCACCTCCCATACAACCTAAACTTTCAATACGATATAACTCGGCACTTTCACCAGCTACGAACATGAAACAAAAAACTCATATACAAAAAAAAAATTAAAAACAAAAAAGCAAAAGCGCAAAACAAAAACAAAAGCAAAAATACAAAAGCAATCACGTTTGTTCCGCTTCTCCGTCTAAACGGCTGATACCATTTTCTTGAAATTTTTACCACAGATGCGGTATAGTCTGGATGGAATGATATGCTGTATATGGGAGGGTTTGGACAAAGAGGCGTGGCACCTCCCATACAACCTAAACTTTCAATACGATATAACTCGGCACTTTCACCAGCTATAAACATGAAGCAAAAAACTCAAATACAAAAAAAAATTAAAAAAAAGCAAAAGCATAAAACAAAAGCAAAAATACAAAAACAAAAGCAATCACGTTTGTTCCGCTTCTCCGTCTAAACGCCTGATCCGATTTTCTTGAAATTTTTGCCACAGATGCGGTATGGTCTGGAAGGAATGATAGGCTATATATGGGCGGGATTGGAAAAATGGCGTGGCACCTCCCATACATCCTAAATTTTCAATACGATATAACTCGGCACTTTCACCAGCTACGAACATAATACAAAAAACTCAAATACAACAAAAAAATTTAAAAACAAAAAAGCAAAAGCACAAAACAAAAACAAAAGCAAAAATACAAAAACAAAAGCAATCACGTTTTTTCCGCTTCTCCGTCTAAACGGCTGATCCGATTTTCTTGAAATTTTTACCCCAGATGCGGTGTGATCTTGAAGGAATGATAGGCTATATATGGGAGAGTTTGAACAAAGAGGCGTGGCACCTCCCATACAACCTAAACTTTCAATACGATATAACTCGGCACTTTCACCAGCTACGAAAATGAAACAAAAAACTCAAATACAAAAAAAAAAAATTAAAACATAAAAGCAAAAGCACAAAACAAAAGCAAAAATACAAAAACAAAACCAATCACATAAAACCACAATCCAAACTAAATGAAAAACAAAAAAAAAACTCACCACACTTAAACTCACCACACTAAAATTCACCACACTAAAATTCACCACACAAAAACTCACCACACAAAAACTCACCACACTAAAACTCACCACACTAAAACTCACCACACTAAAACTCACCACACAAAAGCTCACCACACTAAAAATCACCACACTTAAACTCACCACACTAAAAATCACCACACTAAAATTCACCACACTAAAACTCACCACACCAAAACTCACGAGACTAAAACTCACCACACTAAAACTCACTACACAAAAACTCACCACACTAAAACTCACCACACTTAAACTCACTACACTAAAACTCACCACACAAAAAATTCAATACACTAAAATTCACCACACTAAAACCCACCACACTAAAATTTTACCACACTAAAACTACCGCACTAAAATTCACCACACTAAAACTCACCACATTAAAATTTCACCACATTAAAACTCACCACACTAAAACTTACCACACTAAAACTCACTACACTCAAATGTCGCCACACTAAAACTCACCGCACTAAAATTCTCCACACTTAAACTCACCACTCCAAAACTCACCACACTAAAACTCACCACACTAAAACTCACCACACTAAAACTCACTACACTAAAACTCACCACACAAAAACTGACCACACTTAAACTCACCACAATAAAATTTCACCACACTAAAACTCACCACACTAAAACTCACTACACTAAAATTTCACCAAATTAAAATTCACCACACCAAAACTCACCACACTAAAACTCACCACAATTAAACTCACCACTCCAAAATTCACCACATCTAAACTCACCATACCGAAACTCACCACATTAAAACCCACCACACTAAAACTCACTACACTAAAATTTCACCACATTAAAATTCACCACACTAAAACTCACCACAATAAAGTTCACTACACTAAAACTCACCACAATAAAATTCGTCACATTAAAATTCATCACACTAAAACTCATTACAATAAAATTCACCCTAAAATTCACCACACTAAAACTCACCACACTAAAAATCACCACACTTAAACTCACCACACTCCAATTCACCACACTAAAACCCACCACACTAAAACTCACCACACCAAAACTCACCACACTAAAACTCACCACAATTAAACTCACCACTCCAAAATTCACCACACCTAAACTCACCATACCGAAACTCACCACATTAAAACCCACCACACTAAAACTTCTACTGGGAAAAACTCTACGGGGAAGAATTCTACGGGAAAGAATTCTACCGGGAACAATTCTACCGGGATGAATTCTACGTGGAGAATTCTACGGGAAAGCGTTCTATGTGGATTCTACGGGGAAGATTTCTACTGGGAATAATTCTGCGGAGAATCGCAGTCTGAGAAAGAATTGTCTTTGAGAAAAGTTGTTTTAGCGGAGAATTATTATTTGTTTACCACATATATAAAACCAATAAAAAAACTTCAACAGCTAAGCACGGGCCCCTCATATCCTATTAATATAATAAATCTTTTTGTTCGTTTGTACGTTTGTTCCGCTTCTCCGTCTAAACGCCTGATCCGATTTTCTTGAAATTTTTACCACAGATGCGGTATGGTCTGGAAGGAATGATAGGCTATATATGGGCGGGATTGGACAAATAGGCGTGGCACCTCCCATACATCCTAAATTTTCAATACGATATACTTCGGTACTTTCACCAGCTACGAACATGAAACAAAAAACTCAAATACAAAAAAAAAAAATAAAAAAAAAAAGCAAAAGCACAAAACAAAACAAAAACAAAAGCAAAAATACAAAAACAAAAGCAATCACGTTTCTTCCGCTTCTCCACACCACACTTAAACTCACCACACTAAAATTCACCACACTAAAACTCACCACACTAAAACTCACCACACCAAAACTCACCACACTAAAACTCACCACAATTAAACTCACCACTCCAAAATTCACCACACCTAAACTCACCATACCGAAACTTACCACATTAAAACCCACCACACTTAATCTTCTACTGGGAAAAACTCTACGGGGAAGAATTCTACGGGAAAGAATTCTACCGGGAACAATTCTACCGGAATGAATTCTACGTGGAGAATTCTACGGGAAAGCGTTCTATGTGGATTCTACGGGGAAGATTTCTACTGGGAATAATTCTGCGGAGAAGCGCAGTCTGAGAAAGAATTGTCTTTGAGAAAAGTTGTTTTAGCGGAGAATTATTATTTGTTTACCACATTTATAAAACCAATAAAAAAAACTTCTACAGCTAAGCACGGGCCTCTCATATCCTATTAATATAATAAATCTGTTTGTTCGTTTGTACGTTTGTACGTTTGTTCCGCTTCTCCGTCTAAACGGCTGATCCCATTTTCTTGAAATTTTTACCACAGATGCGGTATGGTCTGGAAGGAATGATAGGCTATCTATGGGCGGGATTGGATAAATAGGCGTGGCACCTCCCATACATCCTAAACTTTCAATACGATATAACTCGGCACTTTCACCAGCTACGAAAATGAAACAAAAAACTCAAATACAAAAAAAAAATTAAAAACAAAAAAGCACAAAACAAAAGCAAAAATACAAAAACAAAAGCAATCAAGTTTGTTCCGCTTCTCCGTCTAAACGGCTGATCCGATTTTCTTGAAATTTTTACCACAGATGCGGTATGGTCTGGATGGAATGATAGGCTATATATGGGAGGGTTTGGACAAAGAGGCGTGGCACCTCCCAAACAACCTAAACTTTCAATTCGATATAACTCGGCACTTTCACCAGCTACAAACATGAAGCAAAAAACTCAAATACAAAAAAAAATTAAAAAAAAGCAAAAGCATAAAACAAAAGCAAAAATACAAAAACAAAAGCAATCACGTTTGTTCCGCTTCTCCGTCTAAACGCCTGATCCGATTTTCTTGAAATTTTTACCACAAATGCGGTATGGTCTGGAAGAAATGCTAGGCTATATATGGGCGGGATTGGACAAATAGGCGTGGCACCTCCCATACATCCTAAACTTTCAATACGATATAACTCGGCACTTTCACCAGCTACGAACATAAAACAAAAAACTCAAATACAAAAAAAAAATTAAAAACAAAAAAGCACAAAACAAAAGCACAAAATACAAAACAAAAGCAATCACGTTTGTTCCGCTTCTCCATCTAAACGCCTGATCCGATTTTCTTGAAATTTTTACCACAGATGCGGTATGGTATGGAAGGAATGATAGGCTATATATGGGCGGGATTGGACAAATAGACGTGGCACCTCCCATACATCCTAAATTTTCAATACGACATGACTCGGCACTTTCACCAGCTACGAACATGAAATAAAAAACTCAAATACAAAAAAAAAATTAAAAACAAAAAAGCAAAAGCACAAAACAAAAACAAAAGCAAAAATACAAAAACAAAAGCAATCACGTTTGTTCCGCTTCTCCGTCTAAACGGCTGATCCCATTTTCTTGAAATTTTTACCACAGATGCGGTATGGTCTGGAAGGAATGATAGGCTATATATGGGAGAGTTTGGACAAAGAGGCGTGGCACCTCCCATACAACCTAAAATTTCAATACGATATAACTCGACACTTTCACCAGCTACGAACATGAAACAAAAAACTCAAATACAAAAAAAAAATGTAAAACAAAAAAGCAAAAGCACAAAACAAAAACAAAACCAATCACATAAAACCACAATCCAAACTAAATGAAAAACAAAAAAAAACTCACCACACTTAAACTCACCACACTAAAACTCACCACACGAAAAATCACCACACAAAAACTCACCACACAAAAACTCACCGCACTAAAACTCACCACACTAAAACTCACCACACTAAAACTCACCACACAAAAACTCACCACACTAAATCTCACCACACTTAAACTCACCACACTTAAACTCACCACACTAAAACTCACCTCACAAAAATTCAATACACTAAAATTCACCACACTAAAACCCACCACACTAAAATTTTACCACACTAAAACTCACCACACTAAAATTCACCACACTAAAACTCACCACATAAAAATTTCACCACATTAAAACTCACCACACTAAAACTCACCACACTAAAACTCACTACACTTAAATGTCGCACACTAAAACTCACCGCACTAAAATTCACCACACTTAAACTCACCACACCAAAACCCACCACACTTAAACTCACCACACCAAAACCCACCACACTAAAACTCACCACACTAAAACTCACCACACTAAAACTCACTACACTAAAACTCACCACACTAAAACTCACTACACTAAAATTTCACCACACTAAAACTCACCACACTAAAACTCACTACACTAAAATTTCACCACATTAAAATTCACCACACTAAAACTCACCACATTAAAATTCACTACACTAAAATGTCACCACATTAAAATTCACCACACTAAAACTCACCACATCAAAATTTCACCACATTAAAACTCACCACACTAAAACTCACCACACTAAAACTCACTACACCCAAATGTCGCCACACTAAAACTCACCGCACTAAAATTCACCACACTTAAACTCACCACACTTAAACTCACCACACCAAAACTCACCACATTAAAACTCACCACACTAAAACTCACCACACTAAAATTCACCACACTAAAATTTCACCACACTAAAACTCACCACACTAAAACTCACTACACTAAAATTTCACCACATTAAAATTCACCACACTAAAACTCACCACATTAAAATTCACCACATTAAAATTCACTACTTTAAAACTCACCACAATTAAATTCGTCACATTAAAATTCACCACACTAAAACTCGCCACACTAAAACCCACCACACTATAATTCACCACACTAAAACTCACCACACTAAAAATCACCACACTTAAACTCACCACACTAAAATTCACCACACTAAAACCCACCACACTAAAACTCACCACACCAAAACTCACCACACAATTAAACTCACCACTCCAAAATTCACCACACCTAAACTCACCATACCGAAACTCACCACATTAAAACCCACCACACTAAAACTTCTACTGCGAAAAACTCTACGGGGAAGAATTCTACGGGAAAGAATTCTACCGGGAACAATTCTACAGGAATGAATTCTACGTGGTGAATTTTGCGGGAAAGCGTTCTATGTGGATTCTACGGGGAAGATTTCTACTGGGAATAATTCTGCGGAGAAGCGCAGTCTGAGAAAGAATTGTCTTTGAGAAAAATTGTTTGAGCGGAGAATTATTATTTGTTTACCACATTTATAAAACCAATAAAAAAACTTCAACAGCAAAGCACGGGCCCCTCATATAAATAATAAAATGTTTTTTATATTAATAAAATCGCTCCATATCTTTGAATTCAGAAAATATTGGCACGAGTCGTGCACGGGTCCAGCTATAAATAATTAAATGTTTTTTATATTAATAAAATCGCTCCATATCTTTGAATTCAGAAAATCTTGGCACGAGTCGTGCACGGGTCCAGCTAGTAAATAATAAAATGTTTTTTATATTAATAAAATCGCTCCATATCTTTGAATTCAGAAAATATTGGCACGAGTCGTGCACGGGTCCAGCTATAAATAATTAAATGTTTTTTATATTAATAAAATCGCTACATATCTTTGAATTCAGAAAATCTCGGCACGAGTCGTGCACGGGTCCAGCTAGTGTTTAATATTTTATTATATTATTTTCGTGTACTTATAGAAGTCATATTATATGATATTTATTTGCATTGTTTATGGTATCAAAAAAAACTGCAAGATCTGCATTTATATGTCAGCTATGAACGCTCGCTTTATGTATGATATACATACGTTCGTACAAATTCCATATGTGCTTTAGCATGAAACATTTGGGTGGAATGACCATTTTCAAGGTTTGATAGCTTGCGCTAATAATATAGATTATTAATGCAATTGTTGTTTTGCGTTATCTGTATTGAATACGACAATTTTATTACTAACTTTGTTTTAACTTTAAATGATTGCAATTGGTTGCATGTGACTAATTTATTTCCTTTCCTAATTAATCTTCATCTAATTTTTAAATTATAACTTCTTCTCCTAAAATAAGTATATATATATATATATATATATATATTTTAGTTTTATTACTAAATTATTGTTTTTAATATGACTTGTGTTTTTTTGACTTTTGACTTGTGTTTTTTTGATTTTTTTGCGCCTTTTTTTTCCAATTTTTTCAAAAATGCGCCCCAAAAATTTATTTTGCGCCCTTTTTTTATAATTTCTTATCAAATACATTGAATAATGAATTATACAGAACTGTAGTTCTTTAAACCAACTTTTTTTCTTTAAATCAACAGTTTTCTTTCCTTAAACATGAAAAAATATAGGGTGCGGACGGATCTGTGATACCCTAAAAAAATCGAAATCCGGTGCACCCTCATATTTGGTCATATAGGTACTCAAATGAAAGGTAATAATGCAACATTTGTAATTATATGGTCATTTTTATGATAGCGATTAGAATTTGTAATTATGTAAAAAATAAAAAAAAACAGCCTAACAATTAATTATAATATTTCGTTTTAAAATTATATCGAAGAAGCGCCGCAGGCGACATTTATTTTAGAAATAATAGTGTAATCAAGGATTGAAACCGTAACCGATATCCGTTTAAAACTGTTTCATTTTTAAAACCTTTATACGAAAATCAGAAATAAACCGATATCCAAAACCGAAATAAACGGTTTCGGTTTTATACCGGTTTAAAACGGTTTTTTAAAAAAGTATAAAAAAAAACAGAAAAACGTATTTTATTTTATATAGAAGATCTTAAGTACAGGGCATGTTTAAATGTCATTTAATAAAATTTGGAGTTCCCGAAATAAAAATGTTGTACAAAAATTAAAATGTTGTTTTTTGAGAAACAATATTACCAAAAAAAAACGATCTTTGGTCTAAAATTGTGTTTTTTTTTCTTTAATTTGTGTAGCGGTAAATCGAATTAACAACAAAACACCAGCAACTCATTGTTAAAAAATGATTTAATTTTTAATGATATTTTTATTTATTGTATAAGTAAAATATATAGGGAGCCTGGGGTAAAGTGGGACAAGTTTAGAAAAGTTCATTTGAATAATTATTAAATTATTCTAAAGGATCTTTTCAATATAATACCATTTAAAGGGTCCTTTAATTGATTTTTGTGTGATTTTTCAAAACAGCTCAATTTTGGAAATATATATTAAGGATAAAAGATAATAAAAAAACAATGGTAATGCAAGAAGAAATTAGGAAAAATGTAAAATTATAAATATCTCAGTAACTACTCAAGAAAATACGAAATATAAAGTGCAAGTTCGACAAGTTCGAACATTTCAAGTATACAGGCAGATATTGCAGTCAACATTTCTTTTATGGATGGAAATTGTACAAAATTCTTCTTCTTCTTTTCATGAAGTTTAATACAATTACCGATGTATTCTTGCTGCTCTTGTTTAAGGTTCGCTTCTCGGCTCACTTTTGCAATGCAAAATATTGTTGAAGAGGAAAACAAGGATTTCTGGTTAAAAGTTAATTTTTTCATGCAAACAATTTTTTGTTGATAACATCTTCAATTATATTTTAAACAATCATAACCCTATAGCGCTATGCCTATTGGACATACTTTAAAACTATATTTTGTGAATATTTGATTTTTAAATTAATTTGTTTGTTTTTCGACCTAAAATAGAGTTCTTGCAAAAATATTGTTTTTGTTTCACTCCCCAGTACATAGCACTTTGTATCTGGCAAGTCCTTGAGCCCGCAAAAACAATATTTGATTTTTAATTATGAAAAATACACCAACACCTCTAAAACTATAAATTGTCGAATTTTTATCAAAAATGCTATTTGGAATTGTTGTACAACGAAGATATGCATTAGTATAGACAATTTAAAGTAAAATTTAAATTCAAAATCATCTTTTTGACCATCATCTGTTGATACAAACTTTCAAAAAAAGTCGAATTTTTTTAAGTCAAATTATTAAAGTTGTCTTATAATTGCCTATGGTTATGCGCCTATAATGTTTAAATTCGATTTAATATTGATACCCCGAGACAAAATTTATGTAATTTTTCAGGAATATTTAGGTCATATTTCCGGCCCACACACAGATAAATGGAATATTTTAGGAAGTGTATAGCAGTTTGTAAAATTTTGTGGACATTTTATGACATATTTTGGGTTCGGGCAGTTCGGGCAGACATTTTGCGATACAAACTACGTCTATCTCTTTTTAAAATATGTCGATAAAATGTTTCTATCCTGCTCGACACAGCCAAAAATTTTGAAAATAAGACGCATTTGCAATTTTATGCTTTTTTGAAAATTTTTAGCCTTTCTCTATATTTTGCGCCCTTCTATAGAGGCGCACATATTTTGTAAATTAGGCGCATTTGCAATTTTATGTATTTTTGAAATTTATGCACCTTTTTCTATATTGAGCCCTTCTGTAGAGGCGCAAAAATTGTGTATATTGGACGCATTTGCAATTTAATGCTTTTTTGAAAATTTTGTGCCTTTCTCTATATTTTACGCCCTTCTATAGAGGCGCAAAAATTTTGTAAATTAGACGCATTTGTAAATTTATGCTTTTTTGAAAATTTTGCGCCTTTATCTATATTTTGCGCCCTTCTATAGAGGCGCACAAATTTTGTAAATTAGGCGAATTTGCAATTTTATGTATCTTTGAAAAAATTGCGCCTTTTTCTATATTTTGCGGCCTTCTGTAAGGGAGCAAACATTTTGTAAATTACGCGCATTTACAATTTTATGCTTTTTTGAATATTTTGCGCCCTTCTGTAGAGGGAACAATTGCAATTTAATGATTTTTTCGCCTTTCTCTATAGTTTCCGCTCTTTTAAAAAGGAGCAACATTTTGAATATTAGACGCATTTTTTCATGTTGTCTTTTTTTAAAAGTTTGTTTGAAAAATTCAAAAGTGCGCCTTTGGGGGGGGGGGGGGGTTGATCGCCCTCCTTGCCACCCCCCTGGAACCGCGCTTGGACCCATTAACCTGTGAATGGTAGGGTGTTATATGTAATTTTTTAATTCCTAATAATTAACATGTATCCGAAAATAGTTTGGAAACGAAATTCGATCCATTGTCTGTTACCAATACTTTGGATATATTGTGACGTGTAACTATTTCGCATTTATTATAGATCTGTTCCAGAGTCACGCCCGACTATTCCATCTGTTGGTACCCCTTGTTCAAGTGACACAACGTTGTAACGAACTTTCCAGGATATGTTCAGCGGTGTCCAGGGTTCGTACAAAAAATTCAACTTTTGCTTGGCTTTGGTATATTACTTTATTATCTTGTAAATTCAATTATTTATTGTTTTTTTGGGAATCGTTATTCCTTTCGATGTACTTGGTTATTTTTCTCGGTGCACTATGGGAATGGCAATTTCTCTCAATGCTTATGGGAATTGTTATTCCTCTAAGTGTACTAGGTTATTTTTCTCGGTGTACTATGGAAATATCTATTCCTCTCAATGCTTATGGGAATTGTTATTCCTCTAAGTGTACTAGGGGAATTGGTATTTCTCTTGAGCCTGGCTTTTACTGTTTGGAATTGATCTTCCTCGGAGGCCTGGATTAGACTATTTTATGTTGCACAAAGACGCTCCTTTTATAAACCCCAGCTGGTGAATGCTGCTGCAGTCGTGCATCTCGTTGTAGTCTTCGTGTAGTGTTGCTCGTTGTACTGGCTGCATCGTATGCAGCAACAGTATGCAGCATTTATGTTGTTGTTGTTGCTGTATCATTTGCTTTATGCTTTGTGTATGCGCTTCGTGTGTGTTTCATGTTGCAACCAGCATCAAACATGCTGTGATGCATGATGTGTTGCATGCTGCATTGTATGACGCAGTGGCGTTGTATGATGCAGTTTATTTAAATATTTAATAATTATTAAAAATACATATATATATATAAAGGCATATAAATACATATATATGTGTGTGCGGCAAATTTGTGATCGACAAATTTGTCTCGCTACAACGTGTAGCGTTAAACTAAGGTTTTCTATGTTTTAATGTTCTAACTCATCCACCAAAAGCACTACTCAGATCTTTCTGAATATTTTTATTAAAATTTGGCAAATGTGCCAAGAATCCACTAACAGAGTAAGTTTTCAATTCTTTGCTGCCTTGCAAGGTACTTCAATGAACACATCACTCGTATCGGATATCTTGAAACATTCTCCATTCTGGTTAAATATTTTACGATGTATGCCTAATTGTAAAGCTAATTTCATTTTCCTTGACATAAATCTATTCTTAAAATTATTAAAATTTGGAGACAATTTAATTTTACAAATCGTGAATTTATTATACACTTCTGACGATAAAACGCACATAGCGCTAATAATAAAAAGAAATTTTGAAATTACTTCATTGCAAATTATACTCGCCCCTGTACGGAATGTATCTACAGTCTTGTCAGACGTTTGATCTACAATTCCCAAATTTTCAGGGCCCTTATTTACAACTTAATTTTTATTCGATTTACTTTTGGTTTTATTATTCTTGATTTTAATATTTTTGACTTCCGATTTAATTGGTTTTACTTTCTTTACAATTTGTTTATTTTTAATTTCCTTAATTCCTATATTCTGTTCATTTTTCACGTCAAGTTGTGTTTCATTATCATTGAGTTCATTATATGTTTTTCTTGGAAGATTTCTATCTTTATTAATATGTGTCTTCACTTTTTGTTCTTTATTTTTTTGATTATTTATACTCATTATTTGATTTTGTTGTAGTGTTATACTACAAACTTCTACAACTTCCGGCCTAACTATGTTACCTGTAGCTGATTTAATATTGTCTTCCGCATAACAATAAATGGAATATTTTAGGAAGTGTATAGCAGTTTGTAAAATTTTGTGGACATTTTATGACATATTTTGGGTTCGGGCAGACATTTTGCGATACAAACTACGTCTATCTCTTTTTAAAATATGTCGATAAAATGTTTCTATCCTGCTCGACACAGCCAAAAATTTTGAAAATAAGACGCATTTGCAATTTTATGCTTTTTTGAAAATTTTTAGCCTTTCTCTATATTTTGCGCCCTTCTATAGAGGCGCACATATTTTGTAAATTAGGCGCATTTGCAATTTCATGTATTTTTGAAATTTATGCACCTTTTTCTATATTGAGCCCTTCTGTAGAGGCGCAAAAATTGTGTATATTGGACGCAATTTAATGCTTTTTTGAAAATTTTGTGCCTTTCTCTATATTTTACGCCCTTCTATAGAGGCGCAAAAATTTTGTAAATTAGACGCATTTGTAATTTTATGCTTTTTTGAAAATTTTGCGCCTTTATCTATATTTTGCGCCCTTCTATAGAGGCGCACAAATTTTGTAAATTAGGCGAATTTGCAATTTTATGTATCTTTGAAAAAATTGCGCCTTTTTCTATATTTTGCGGCCTTCTGTAAGGGAGCAAACATTTTGTAAATTACGCGCATTTACAATTTTATGCTTTTTTGAACATTTTGCGCCCTTCTGTAGAGGGAACAATTGCAATTTAATGATTTTTTCGCCTTTCTCTATAGTTTCCGCTCTTTTAAAAAGGAGCAACATTTTGAATATTAGACGCATTTTTTCATGTTGTCTTTTTTTAAAAGTTTGTTTGAAAAATTCAAAAGTGCGCCTTTGGGGGGGGGGGGTTGATCGCCCTCCTTGCCACCCCCCTGGAACCGCGCTTGGACCCATTAACCTGTGAATGGTAGGGTGTTATATGTAATTTTTTAATTCCTAATAATTAACATGTATCCGAAAATAGTTTGGAAACGAAATTCGATCCATTGTCTGTTACCAATACTTTGGATATATTGTGACGTGTAACTATTTCGCATTTATTATAGATCTGTTCCAGAGTCACGCCCGACTATTCCATCTGTTGGTACCCCTTGTTCAAGTGACACAACGTTGTAACGAACTTTCCAGGATATGTTCAGCGGTGTCCAGGGTTCGTACAAAAAATTCAACTTTTGCTCGGCTTTGGTATATTACTTTATTATCTTGTAAATTCAATTATTTATTGTTTTTTTGGGAATCGTTATTCCTTTCGATGTACTTGGTTATTTTTCTCGGTGCACTATGGGAATGGCAATTTCTCTCAATGCTTATGGGAATTGTTATTCCTCTAAGTGTACTAGGTTATTTTTCTCGGTGTACTATGGGAATATCTATTCCTCTCAATGCTTATGGGAATTGTTATTCCTCTAAGTGTACTAGGGTAATTGGTATTTCTCTTGAGCCTGGCTTTTACTGTTTGGAATTGATCTTCCTCGGAGGCCTGGATTAGACTATTTTATGTTGCACAAAGACGCTCCTTTTATAAACCCCAGCTGGTGAATGCTGCTGCAGTCGTGCATCTCGTTGTAGTCTTCGTGTAGTGTTGCTCGTTGTACTGGCTGCATCGTATGCAGCAACAGTATGCAGCATTTATGTTGTTGTTGTTGCTGTATCATTTGCTTTATGCTTTGTGTATGCGCTTCGTGTGTGTTTCATGTTGCAACCAGCATCAAACATGCTGTGATGCATGATGTGTTGCATGCTGCATTGTATGACGCAGTGGCGTTGTATGATGCAGTTTATTTAAATATTTAATAATTATTAAAAATACATATATATATAAAGGCATATAAATACATATATACATATATATGTGTGTGCGGCAAATTTGTGATCGACAAATTTGTCTCGCTACAACGTGTAGCGTTAAACTAAGGTTTTCTATGTTTTAATGTTCTAACTCATCCACCAAAAGCACTACTCAGATCTTTCTGAATATTTTTATTAAAATTTGGCAAATGTGCCAAGAATCCACTAACAGAGTAAGTTTTCAATTCTTTGCTGCCTTGCAAGGTACTTCAATGAACACATCACTCGTATCGGATATCTTGAAACATTCTCCATTCTGGTTAAATATTTTACGATGTATGCCTAATTGTAAAGCTAATTTCATTTTCCTTGACATAAATCTATTCTTAAAATTATTAAAATTTGGAGACAATTTAATTTTACAAATCGTGAATTTATTATACACTTCTGACGATAAAACGCACATAGCGCTAATAATAAAAAGAAATTTTGAAATTACTTCATTGCAAATTATACTCGCCCCTGTACGGAATGTATCTACAGTCTTGTCAGACGTTTGATCTACAATTCCCAAATTTTCAGGGCCCTTATTTACAACTTAATTTTTATTCGATTTACTTTTGGTTTTATTATTCTTGATTTTAATATTTTTGACTTCCGATTTAATTGGTTTTACTTTCTTTACAATTTGTTTATTTTTAATTTCCTTAATTCCTATATTCTGTTCATTTTTCACGTCAAGTTGTGTTTCATTATCATTGAGTTCATTATATGTTTTTGTTGGAAGATTTCTATCTTTATTAATATGTGTCTTCACTTTTTGTTCTTTATTTTTTTGATTATTTATACTCATTATTTGATTTTGTTGTAGTGTTATACTACAAACTTCTACAACTTCCGGCCTAACTATGTTACCTGTAGCTGATTTAATATTGTCTTCCGCATAACAATTAGTTATTGTATGCCCTTTTCTATTATACCATGAGCATTTCATATTACTTGCATTATTTTTCGTTTGATTATTATCACGTTGTTGTGTATAATTTGATGGTGTATTCATATTTTCCATTATTAGCACACGCTGCAAAAAAAGGGCTTTCCCAAACACAATTTTGCAGGTATTAACATATATGTTTGGAATTTTATGTAAACATAATATATAATTGACTGATAAATCATTTGTAAACAGGGTTGTATTGAGACTTGAACAGTGTTGTAATAAGCTCTGACTTACATTATAATATCCCGGGAACATTTTAATGTTGCCTCTTTAAATGGAGTATGTTATAATAGAAACATAATAATTACTACATCCAAATATTATAAATATTTGAACCGAAACATAAATATGTTTAAAATAAAACATGACTTTGAACGACCTGAATATAAATATGTTTCCAGTGAAACATATCAGTTATTTCAGTTCAAAAAGTAGAATGTTTGTATAGAAACATATTTACATATTATGGAAAAAGTCCTGAAAATAAAATAAAATGTTGTTTTTTTTTATTTATTTTTATTAAAAATCTTTAAACATGCACAGTGGGAATTTATAATAATTGAATTCATATACAAATTTGTAAATGCATAAATAATTGGTTTAAAACTGCAAGTACAAGTGACAGCATCAATGAATGCACAATTGCACCAGCAGACGCAAAACCAGACGATCCAGGCTCGCTTTATATTTGGTACAGTTACAGTTGGTCTCAGTACAGCCCATAGCGTAGGAAAGGAATTCACGGAGGCTTTTGTAAAAAAACATGCCAAATTCTGTTTGAAAATCGAAACACAGATTTTTCAAAAATCTTTTCTATTCAAAAAATCTTTTCTATCCGTGCACATTTCCATTTAGATTCGTGTTCGTAAGTTTCATACTCTTTGCAAAAAGACGTATTTTTCTATTCCAACAATCTTTCCTATGTCCTGATTTTCTACAAAAGGAAGATATCGGGAATGTTCTCCCTATTTCGAGATTTATATCATCAATATTATTTATTTGTCCAAATTCATCTGCTTTGCTCATTGTTTTTTGAAATAGTTTCTTCCTTAAAATTAAAAACGTCCTGTTTCGTCCATGGTTCTCGCTGCATAAGAGCTTCCACATTTAGAGCTTCGTCTAACAATGCATCTAATGTGTCTGACTTGCTACCAAACAATATAATTTTTATTGTTGGATCCCGAACTCCAACTTTGAAAGAGGTCAGAACTGAATCCAACAATTCAAATGAATCCAACAAATCCACCAATAACGTACGAGTTTCAATATATTATCTGAACACGTCATCAATACCTATGTTTTTTCTGTAATTTTTACTGTCGATCTCCAATGCCATTTTCTCCACTACCTTGATATGTTTGTCTAATCTCTTGTAGTACTGAATATAAGGAAACTACTTTTAAGTATGTATTTTTTAGCAAATCGTATAAATATTCTATTTTTTCGAAATTTCTTGACCTTAATAAGTCATAAGCATCCCCATTCAATCGTAACCCAACGCAGTTAATAAATACATTATTTTCTGATACTTGAATTCCTAGCTTTGCAGTTTTACAACCTTTAATAAATCTATAAAGATCTGTTTTTAATAATGGTGAATCCGTTCTAGAAAAGCAGGGAACCAAATAACGTACGAGTTTCAATATATTTTCCGTACCCATTTTGATTGTCGACAGTGTAATTTACTATTTCTTAATTTGTTTCGTGGTATATATAACCTTTGTTTATTTTTATTTATGACATTTTTTTATATATATTGTTATAATTTAAATTATTACATTTTGAAAATAATGAATGTTTCATATATTATTTTAAATATTTGAAATTGTATTTTTGATTTAATAATTTATAAATTATTTTGTACATTATAATTTCATATATTTTGTATATGTGTGATAATATATTTTAATATTACTATGTGTATATTTTATATATTATTTTTCAGCAAAATACCTAAAATCGAATTGATAATTTTTATTCAAAATATTTTGTTATGAAATGAATCGTATTTTTTTTAAATAATGTATTTAAATTTGTATATTAATAGTTATATATTTGACACTGTTATATTTTTTTATTAATTATTAAAAACAATTATTTCTTTTATACAAAAGAACGTTTATTCAACATTAAGGAAATTTTTGAATTAATTAGAACGAATTGAACTGATTGACAAGCGCGTGATTGCTTATGTTTTTCCAAGTTCAATCGTATACGACAAAGTAACAAGTATTTGAAAAAAATAAAATAATTAAGTTTTTGGCGTTGCCAAAGGTTATAATTTTCGTAATATGAAATTTCAGAAATTTGTAAAATTTTGATTTTTAATAAAAATAAGTTTAAATTAAAATGTATGTAAACGCTGTTACTATGTAATTATTTTCATAATACAGAAGACGTTGAATAGAAATGTTAAGTGTAAATTTTAATATTAAGAATATTACAAAATATTAATAATTCTTGAATATTTTCAAATGTTATTTCTGAAAATTTTATTTTATATATCATTTTATTTTCTTTTTAATTTTATAAAAAAATTAATTCTCTTTATCAACTGCTATCGGTTCTTCGAAAAACTGATACTTGTATTTATTTGTATTTTATATTGTTATCGTTTTATAATGAATGAAAATTATAATTTGCATACTAATAGTATGAATTTTTTTATTATACACTAGAGGGTCAAAAATTGAGAATCGCAGTGTGTATTTTCTTTTATATATTTAACTTTTTATCTATTTTTGTTTTAATTATTTAGAATGTTTAATAATTTTTTATTTATAACTTTAAAAACTCACCCTATCATTATAACAAAAAAACAAAAACAAAATATGACAATATCTAATTTTTCAAAGCTCCCATTTTTTAAATTTAAAAAAAAAAATTAAAATTTTAACCACTTACCATTTTGGTTACTTTTCGTTCTCCTTCCTTCGTCCTTCGTAATCCTTTCCACTCTCGGTCCTTAAGAGGTTGGTACCGACGTACCGGCTGCAATAAATGTTGTAAAATTAACGTTGATTATTTTAGAGATTCGAGATATTTCTATATTCCTTCTCGATATTAGTGGAGAACTTTAAATAGCGCTTTGCCGAATTATTATTATTGTTGCCTACGTGAAGCGTTGGGACAATGCTATGATCATGTTGCTGTACAACATGAGTAGAACATGATATAAACATGGTGCGCTCAACATATATACAGCAACATCCAAAATTGTGTGAATAGTGAATATCCATAAAGTAAAGAAAATATATGTGTATCTAATTCACAACACTGTAACGGTTAACTAAAAAATTTATAATTTAAAAATTCATAATTTAAGTAAGAGATTTTAAATTAAATAATAAAAAGAAAATTGTGTGATATCTACTCAGCAGGAAATGGCCTAATTGATGACAAGGTCATCAATGATGAACCGACGACATTAAAAAATTTGTCATTGATGAATATTTCTACAACAATTTCATAAATGACATTGCATTAAAGACGTCATACACCTATGCCATATATACATTTATCAATGACATTGTGAAAACCGTCATTGATCAAATGTTATTGATGACGTCATTGATGAAAATCAACATTCATGTCACATGCCCCTAAAGGAATGCAGAATTTACGTTGTGAAATGCAATGTGATGTCATAGGCACAAATTGAGGGACTAATTTCTATAAAAGCGAGATAA